>JARKHS020029357.1:0-44922 GCA_030143305.2 Amblyomma americanum
TGTCACTGCGCTGTCAGCTGCAAAAGCAGGAATACGTTTTAAGGCATGTGCCCGCCGGTGCGCCGTTGCCGAATTACGCAAGCCGATTCCGTGCCCCGCTTTTTATGGCGTAAGCAGGCGCCTGTCGATGCGCAGTCGTCGTTGTCGAGCTCCTGATGCGCAGCAGAGCCAGTAGATACCAGAAGATGCGTAGAGGGCCCGGCCCGGTAGACATTCCGGTCAGAGTATAAGTGTCACTGCGCTGTCAGCTGCAAAAGCAGGAATACGTTTTAAGGCATGTGCCCGCCGGTGCGCCGTTGCCGAATTACGCAAGCCGATTCCGTGCCCCGCTTTTTATGGCGTAAGCAGGCGCCTGTCGATGCGCAGTCGTCGTTGTCGAGCTCCTGATGCGCAGCAGAGCCAGTAGATACCAGAAGATGCGTAGAGGGCCCGGCCCGGTAGACATTCCGGTCAGAGTATAAGTGTCACTGCGCTGTCAGCTGCAAAAGCAGGAATACGTTTTAAGGCTTGTGCCCGCCGGTGCGCCGTTGCCGAATTACGCAAGCCGATTCCGTGCCCCGCTTTTTATGGCGTAAGCAGGCGCCTGTCGATGCGCAGTCGTCGTTGTCGAGCTCCTGATGCGCAGCAGAGCCAGTAGATACCAGAAGATGCGTAGAGGGCCCGGCCCGGTAGACATTCCGGTCAGAGTATAAGTGTCACTGCGCTGTCAGCTGCAAAAGCAGGAATACGTTTTAAGGCATGTGCCCGCCGGTGCGCCGTTGCCGAATTACGCAAGCCGATTCCGTGCCCCGCTTTTTATGGCGTAAGCAGGCGCCTGTCGATGCGCAGTCGTCGTTGTCGAGCTCCTGATGCGCAGCAGAGCCAGTAGATACCAGAAGATGCGTAGAGGGCCCGGCCCGGTAGACATTCCGGTCAGAGTATAAGTGTCACTGCGCTGTCAGCTGCAAAAGCAGGAATACGTTTTAAGGTGTGTGCCCGCCGGTGCGCCGCTGCCGAATTACGCAAGCCGATTCCGTGCCCCGCTTTTTATGGCGTAAGCAGGCGCCTGTCGATGCGCAGTCGTCGTTGTCGAGCTCCTGATGCGCAGCAGAGCCAGTAGATACCAGAAGATGCGTAGAGGGCCCGGCCCGGTAGACATTCCGGTCAGAGTATAAGTGTCACTGCGCTGTCAGCTGCAAAAGCAGGAATACGTTTTAAGGCATGTGCCCGCCGGTGCGCCGTTGCCGAATTACGCAAGCCGATTCCGTGCCCCGCTTTTTATGGCGTAAGCAGGCGCCTGTCGATGCGCAGTCGTCGTTGTCGAGCTCCTGATGCGCAGCAGAGCCAGTAGATACCAGAAGATGCGTAGAGGGCCCGGCCCGGTAGACATTCCGGTCAGAGTATAAGTGTCACTGCGCTGTCAGCTGCAAAAGCAGGAATACGTTTTAAGGCATGTGCCCGCCGGTGCGCCGTTGCCGAATTACGCAAGCCGATTCCGTGCCCCGCTTTTTATGGCGTAAGCAGGCGCCTGTCGATGCGCAGTCGTCGTTGTCGAGCTCCTGATGCGCAGCAGAGCCAGTAGATACCAGAAGATGCGTAGAGGGCCCGGCCCGGTAGACATTCCGGTCAGAGTATAAGTGTCACTGCGCTGTCAGCTGCAAAAGCAGGAATACGTTTTAAGGCATGTGCCCGCCGGTGCGCCGTTGCCGAATTACGCAAGCCGATTCCGTGCCCCGCTTTTTATGGCGTAAGCAGGCGCCTGTCGATGCGCAGTCGTCGTTGTCGAGCTCCTGATGCGCAGCAGAGCCAGTAGATACCAGAAGATGCGTAGAGGGCCCGGCCCGGTAGACATTCCGGTCAGAGTATAAGTGTCACTGCGCTGTCAGCTGCAAAAGCAGGAATACGTTTTAAGGCATGTGCCCGCCGGTGCGCCGTTGCCGAATTACGCAAGCCGATTCCGTGCCCCGCTTTTTATGGCGTAAGCAGGCGCCTGTCGATGCGCAGTCGTCGTTGTCGAGCTCCTGATGCGCAGCAGAGCCAGTAGATACCAGAAGATGCGTAGAGGGCCCGGCCCGGTAGACATTCCGGTCAGAGTATAAGTGTCACTGCGCTGTCAGCTGCAAAAGCAGGAATACGTTTTAAGGCATGTGCCCGCCGGTGCGCCGTTGCCGAATTACGCAAGCCGATTCCGTGCCCCGCTTTTTATGGCGTAAGCAGGCGCCTGTCGATGCGCAGTCGTCGTTGTCGAGCTCCTGATGCGCAGCAGAGCCAGTAGATACCAGAAGATGCGTAGAGGGCCCGGCCCGGTAGACATTCCGGTCAGAGTATAAGTGTCACTGCGCTGTCAGCTGCAAAAGCAGGAATACGTTTTAAGGCATGTGCCCGCCGGTGCGCCGTTGCCGAATTACGCAAGCCGATTCCGTGCCCCGCTTTTTATGGCGTAAGCAGGCGCCTGTCGATGCGCAGTCGTCGTTGTCGAGCTCCTGATGCGCAGCAGAGCCAGTAGATACCAGAAGATGCGTAGAGGGCCCGGCCCGGTAGACATTCCGGTCAGAGTATAAGTGTCACTGCGCTGTCAGCTGCAAAAGCAGGAATACGTTTTAAGGCATGTGCCCGCCGGTGCGCCGTTGCCGAATTACGCAAGCCGATTCCGTGCCCCGCTTTTTATGGCGTAAGCAGGCGCCTGTCGATGCGCAGTCGTCGTTGTCGAGCTCCTGATGCGCAGCAGAGCCAGTAGATACCAGAAGATGCGTAGAGGGCCCGGCCCGGTAGACATTCCGGTCAGAGTATAAGTGTCACTGCGCTGTCAGCTGCAAAAGCAGGAATACGTTTTAAGGCATGTGCCCGCCGGTGCGCCGTTGCCGAATTACGCAAGCCGATTCCGTGCCCCGCTTTTTATGGCGTAAGCAGGCGCCTGTCGATGCGCAGTCGTCGTTGTCGAGCTCCTGATGCGCAGCAGAGCCAGTAGATACCAGAAGATGCGTAGAGGGCCCGGCCCGGTAGACATTCCGGTCAGAGTATAAGTGTCACTGCGCTGTCAGCTGCAAAAGCAGGAATACGTTTTAAGGCATGTGCCCGCCGGTGCGCCGTTGCCGAATTACGCAAGCCGATTCCGTGCCCCGCTTTTTATGGCGTAAGCAGGCGCCTGTCGATGCGCAGTCGTCGTTGTCGAGCTCCTGATGCGCAGCAGAGCCAGTAGATACCAGAAGATGCGTAGAGGGCCCGGCCCGGTAGACATTCCGGTCAGAGTATAAGTGTCACTGCGCTGTCAGCTGCAAAAGCAGGAATACGTTTTAAGGCATGTGCCCGCCGGTGCGCCGTTGCCGAATTACGCAAGCCGATTCCGTGCCCCGCTTTTTATGGCGTAAGCAGGCGCCTGTCGATGCGCAGTCGTCGTTGTCGAGCTCCTGATGCGCAGCAGAGCCAGTAGATACCAGAAGATGCGTAGAGGGCCCGGCCCGGTAGACATTCCGGTCAGAGTATAAGTGTCACTGCGCTGTCAGCTGCAAAAGCAGGAATACGTTTTAAGGCATGTGCCCGCCGGTGCGCCGTTGCCGAATTACGCAAGCCGATTCCGTGCCCCGCTTTTTATGGCGTAAGCAGGCGCCTGTCGATGCGCAGTCGTCGTTGTCGAGCTCCTGATGCGCAGCAGAGCCAGTAGATACCAGAAGATGCGTAGAGGGCCCGGCCCGGTAGACATTCCGGTCAGAGTATAAGTGTCACTGCGCTGTCAGCTGCAAAAGCAGGAATACGTTTTAAGGCATGTGCCCGCCGGTGCGCCGTTGCCGAATTACGCAAGCCGATTCCGTGCCCCGCTTTTTATGGCGTAAGCAGGCGCCTGTCGATGCGCAGTCGTCGTTGTCGAGCTCCTGATGCGCAGCAGAGCCAGTAGATACCAGAAGATGCGTAGAGGGCCCGGCCCGGTAGACATTCCGGTCAGAGTATAAGTGTCACTGCGCTGTCAGCTGCAAAAGCAGGAATACGTTTTAAGGCATGTGCCCGCCGGTGCGCCGTTGCCGAATTACGCAAGCCGATTCCGTGCCCCGCTTTTTATGGCGTAAGCAGGCGCCTGTCGATGCGCAGTCGTCGTTGTCGAGCTCCTGATGCGCAGCAGAGCCAGTAGATACCAGAAGATGCGTAGAGGGCCCGGCCCGGTAGACATTCCGGTCAGAGTATAAGTGTCACTGCGCTGTCAGCTGCAAAAGCAGGAATACGTTTTAAGGCATGTGCCCGCCGGTGCGCCGTTGCCGAATTACGCAAGCCGATTCCGTGCCCCGCTTTTTATGGCGTAAGCAGGCGCCTGTCGATGCGCAGTCGTCGTTGTCGAGCTCCTGATGCGCAGCAGAGCCAGTAGATACCAGAAGATGCGTAGAGGGCCCGGCCCGGAAGACATTCCGGTCAGAGTATAAGTGTCACTGCGCTGTCAGCTGCAAAAGCAGGAATACGTTTTAAGGCATGTGCCCGCCGGTGCGCCGTTGCCGAATTACGCAAGCCGATTCCGTGCCCCGCTTTTTATGGCGTAAGCAGGCGCCTGTCGATGCGCAGTCGTCGTTGTCGAGCTCCTGATGCGCAGCAGAGCCAGTAGATACCAGAAGATGCGTAGAGGGCCCGGCCCGGTAGACATTCCGGTCAGAGTATAAGTGTCACTGCGCTGTCAGCTGCAAAAGCAGGAATACGTTTTAAGGCATGTGCCCGCCGGTGCGCCGTTGCCGAATTACGCAAGCCGATTCCGTGCCCCGCTTTTTATGGCGTAAGCAGGCGCCTGTCGATGCGCAGTCGTCGTTGTCGAGCTCCTGATGCGCAGCAGAGCCAGTAGATACTAGAAGATGCGTAGAGGGCCCGGCCCGGAAGACATTCCGGTCAGAGTATAAGTGTCACTGCGCTGTCAGCTGCAAAAGCAGGAATACGTTTTAAGGCATGTGCCCGCCGGTGCGCCGTTGCCGAATTACGCAAGCCGATTCCGTGCCCCGCTTTTTATGGCGTAAGCAGGCGCCTGTCGATGCGCAGTCGTCGTTGTCGAGCTCCTGATGCGCAGCAGAGCCAGTAGATACCAGAAGATGCGTAGAGGGCCCGGCCCGGAAGACATTCCGGTCAGAGTATAAGTGTCACTGCGCTGTCAGCTGCAAAAGCAGGAATACGTTTTAAGGCATGTGCCCGCCGGTGCGCCGTTGCCGAATTACGCAAGCCGATTCCGTGCCCCGCTTTTTATGGCGTAAGCAGGCGCCTGTCGATGCGCAGTCGTCGTTGTCGAGCTCCTGATGCGCAGCAGAGCCAGTAGATACCAGAAGATGCGTAGAGGGCCCGGCCCGGTAGACATTCCGGTCAGAGTATAAGTGTCACTGCGCTGTCAGCTGCAAAAGCAGGAATACGTTTTAAGGCATGTGCCCGCCGGTGCGCCGTTGCCGAATTACGCAAGCCGATTCCGTGCCCCGCTTTTTATGGCGTAAGCAGGCGCCTGTCGATGCGCAGTCGTCGTTGTCGAGCTCCTGATGCGCAGCAGAGCCAGTAGATACCAGAAGATGCGTAGAGGGCCCGGCCCGGTAGACATTCCGGTCAGAGTATAAGTGTCACTGCGCTGTCAGCTGCAAAAGCAGGAATACGTTTTAAGGCATGTGCCCGCCGGTGCGCCGTTGCCGAATTACGCAAGCCGATTCCGTGCCCCGCTTTTTATGGCGTAAGCAGGCGCCTGTCGATGCGCAGTCGTCGTTGTCGAGCTCCTGATGCGCAGCAGAGCCAGTAGATACCAGAAGATGCGTAGAGGGCCCGGCCCGGTAGACATTCCGGTCAGAGTATAAGTGTCACTGCGCTGTCAGCTGCAAAAGCAGGAATACGTTTTAAGGCATGTGCCCGCCGGTGCGCCGTTGCCGAATTACGCAAGCCGATTCCGTGCCCCGCTTTTTATGGCGTAAGCAGGCGCCTGTCGATGCGCAGTCGTCGTTGTCGAGCTCCTGATGCGCAGCAGAGCCAGTAGATACCAGAAGATGCGTAGAGGGCCCGGCCCGGTAGACATTCCGGTCAGAGTATAAGTGTCACTGCGCTGTCAGCTGCAAAAGCAGGAATACGTTTTAAGGCATGTGCCCGCCGGTGCGCCGTTGCCGAATTACGCAAGCCGATTCCGTGCCCCGCTTTTTATGGCGTAAGCAGGCGCCTGTCGATGCGCAGTCGTCGTTGTCGAGCTCCTGATGCGCAGCAGAGCCAGTAGATACCAGAAGATGCGTAGAGGGCCCGGCCCGGTAGACATTCCGGTCAGAGTATAAGTGTCACTGCGCTGTCAGCTGCAAAAGCAGGAATACGTTTTAAGGCATGTGCCCGCCGGTGCGCCGTTGCCGAATTACGCAAGCCGATTCCGTGCCCCGCTTTTTATGGCGTAAGCAGGCGCCTGTCGATGCGCAGTCGTCGTTGTCGAGCTCCTGATGCGCAGCAGAGCCAGTAGATACCAGAAGATGCGTAGAGGGCCCGGCCCGGTAGACATTCCGGTCAGAGTATAAGTGTCACTGCGCTGTCAGCTGCAAAAGCAGGAATACGTTTTAAGGCATGTGCCCGCCGGTGCGCCGTTGCCGAATTACGCAAGCCGATTCCGTGCCCCGCTTTTTATGGCGTAAGCAGGCGCCTGTCGATGCGCAGTCGTCGTTGTCGAGCTCCTGATGCGCAGCAGAGCCAGTAGATACCAGAAGATGCGTAGAGGGCCCGGCCCGGTAGACATTCCGGTCAGAGTATAAGTGTCACTGCGCTGTCAGCTGCAAAAGCAGGAATACGTTTTAAGGCATGTGCCCGCCGGTGCGCCGTTGCCGAATTACGCAAGCCGATTCCGTGCCCCGCTTTTTATGGCGTAAGCAGGCGCCTGTCGATGCGCAGTCGTCGTTGTCGAGCTCCTGATGCGCAGCAGAGCCAGTAGATACCAGAAGATGCGTAGAGGGCCCGGCCCGGTAGACATTCCGGTCAGAGTATAAGTGTCACTGCGCTGTCAGCTGCAAAAGCAGGAATACGTTTTAAGGCATGTGCCCGCCGGTGCGCCGTTGCCGAATTACGCAAGCCGATTCCGTGCCCCGCTTTTTATGGCGTAAGCAGGCGCCTGTCGATGCGCAGTCGTCGTTGTCGAGCTCCTGATGCGCAGCAGAGCCAGTAGATACCAGAAGATGCGTAGAGGGCCCGGCCCGGTAGACATTCCGGTCAGAGTATAAGTGTCACTGCGCTGTCAGCTGCAAAAGCAGGAATACGTTTTAAGGCATGTGCCCGCCGGTGCGCCGTTGCCGAATTACGCAAGCCGATTCCGTGCCCCGCTTTTTATGGCGTAAGCAGGCGCCTGTCGATGCGCAGTCGTCGTTGTCGAGCTCCTGATGCGCAGCAGAGCCAGTAGATACCAGAAGATGCGTAGAGGGCCCGGCCCGGTAGACATTCCGGTCAGAGTATAAGTGTCACTGCGCTGTCAGCTGCAAAAGCAGGAATACGTTTTAAGGCATGTGCCCGCCGGTGCGCCGTTGCCGAATTACGCAAGCCGATTCCGTGCCCCGCTTTTTATGGCGTAAGCAGGCGCCTGTCGATGCGCAGTCGTCGTTGTCGAGCTCCTGATGCGCAGCAGAGCCAGTAGATACCAGAAGATGCGTAGAGGGCCCGGCCCGGTAGACATTCCGGTCAGAGTATAAGTGTCACTGCGCTGTCAGCTGCAAAAGCAGGAATACGTTTTAAGGCATGTGCCCGCCGGTGCGCCGTTGCCGAATTACGCAAGCCGATTCCGTGCCCCGCTTTTTATGGCGTAAGCAGGCGCCTGTCGATGCGCAGTCGTCGTTGTCGAGCTCCTGATGCGCAGCAGAGCCAGTAGATACCAGAAGATGCGTAGAGGGCCCGGCCCGGTAGACATTCCGGTCAGAGTATAAGTGTCACTGCGCTGTCAGCTGCAAAAGCAGGAATACGTTTTAAGGTGTGTGCCCGCCGGTGCGCCGTTGCCGAATTACGCAAGCCGATTCCGTGCCCCGCTTTTTATGGCGTAAGCAGGCGCCTGTCGATGCGCAGTCGTCGTTGTCGAGCTCCTGATGCGCAGCAGAGCCAGTAGATACCAGAAGATGCGTAGAGGGCCCGGCCCGGTAGACATTCCGGTCAGAGTATAAGTGTCACTGCGCTGTCAGCTGCAAAAGCAGGAATACGTTTTAAGGCATGTGCCCGCCGGTGCGCCGTTGCCGAATTACGCAAGCCGATTCCGTGCCCCGCTTTTTATGGCGTAAGCAGGCGCCTGTCGATGCGCAGTCGTCGTTGTCGAGCTCCTGATGCGCAGCAGAGCCAGTAGATACCAGAAGATGCGTAGAGGGCCCGGCCCGGTAGACATTCCGGTCAGAGTATAAGTGTCACTGCGCTGTCAGCTGCAAAAGCAGGAATACGTTTTAAGGCATGTGCCCGCCGGTGCGCCGTTGCCGAATTACGCAAGCCGATTCCGTGCCCCGCTTTTTATGGCGTAAGCAGGCGCCTGTCGATGCGCAGTCGTCGTTGTCGAGCTCCTGATGCGCAGCAGAGCCAGTAGATACCAGAAGATGCGTAGAGGGCCCGGCCCGGTAGACATTCCGGTCAGAGTATAAGTGTCACTGCGCTGTCAGCTGCAAAAGCAGGAATACGTTTTAAGGCATGTGCCCGCCGGTGCGCCGTTGCCGAATTACGCAAGCCGATTCCGTGCCCCGCTTTTTATGGCGTAAGCAGGCGCCTGTCGATGCGCAGTCGTCGTTGTCGAGCTCCTGATGCGCAGCAGAGCCAGTAGATACCAGAAGATGCGTAGAGGGCCCGGCCCGGTAGACATTCCGGTCAGAGTATAAGTGTCACTGCGCTGTCAGCTGCAAAAGCAGGAATACGTTTTAAGGCATGTGCCCGCCGGTGCGCCGTTGCCGAATTACGCAAGCCGATTCCGTGCCCCGCTTTTTATGGCGTAAGCAGGCGCCTGTCGATGCGCAGTCGTCGTTGTCGAGCTCCTGATGCGCAGCAGAGCCAGTAGATACCAGAAGATGCGTAGAGGGCCCGGCCCGGTAGACATTCCGGTCAGAGTATAAGTGTCACTGCGCTGTCAGCTGCAAAAGCAGGAATACGTTTTAAGGCATGTGCCCGCCGGTGCGCCGTTGCCGAATTACGCAAGCCGATTCCGTGCCCCGCTTTTTATGGCGTAAGCAGGCGCCTGTCGATGCGCAGTCGTCGTTGTCGAGCTCCTGATGCGCAGCAGAGCCAGTAGATACCAGAAGATGCGTAGAGGGCCCGGCCCGGTAGACATTCCGGTCAGAGTATAAGTGTCACTGCGCTGTCAGCTGCAAAAGCAGGAATACGTTTTAAGGTGTGTGCCCGCCGGTGCGCCGCTGCCGAATTACGCAAGCCGATTCCGTGCCCCGCTTTTTATGGCGTAAGCAGGCGCCTGTCGATGCGCAGTCGTCGTTGTCGAGCTCCTGATGCGCAGCAGAGCCAGTAGATACCAGAAGATGCGTAGAGGGCCCGGCCCGGTAGACATTCCGGTCAGAGTATAAGTGTCACTGCGCTGTCAGCTGCAAAAGCAGGAATACGTTTTAAGGCATGTGCCCGCCGGTGCGCCGTTGCCGAATTACGCAAGCCGATTCCGTGCCCCGCTTTTTATGGCGTAAGCAGGCGCCTGTCGATGCGCAGTCGTCGTTGTCGAGCTCCTGATGCGCAGCAGAGCCAGTAGATACCAGAAGATGCGTAGAGGGCCCGGCCCGGTAGACATTCCGGTCAGAGTATAAGTGTCACTGCGCTGTCAGCTGCAAAAGCAGGAATACGTTTTAAGGCATGTGCCCGCCGGTGCGCCGTTGCCGAATTACGCAAGCCGATTCCGTGCCCCGCTTTTTATGGCGTAAGCAGGCGCCTGTCGATGCGCAGTCGTCGTTGTCGAGCTCCTGATGCGCAGCAGAGCCAGTAGATACCAGAAGATGCGTAGAGGGCCCGGCCCGGTAGACATTCCGGTCAGAGTATAAGTGTCACTGCGCTGTCAGCTGCAAAAGCAGGAATACGTTTTAAGGCATGTGCCCGCCGGTGCGCCGTTGCCGAATTACGCAAGCCGATTCCGTGCCCCGCTTTTTATGGCGTAAGCAGGCGCCTGTCGATGCGCAGTCGTCGTTGTCGAGCTCCTGATGCGCAGCAGAGCCAGTAGATACCAGAAGATGCGTAGAGGGCCCGGCCCGGTAGACATTCCGGTCAGAGTATAAGTGTCACTGCGCTGTCAGCTGCAAAAGCAGGAATACGTTTTAAGGCATGTGCCCGCCGGTGCGCTGTTGCCGATTTACGCAAGCCGATTCCGTGCCCCGCTTTTTATGGCGTAAGCAGGCGCCTGTCGATGCGCAGTCGTCGTTGTCGAGCTCCTGATGCGCAGCAGAGCCAGTTGATACCAGAAGATGCGTAGATTGCCCGGCCCTGTAGTCATTTCGATCAGGGTAGGTGTCCCAGCGCTGTCAGCTGCAAAAGCAGGAATACGTTTTAAGGTCTGTGCCCGCCGTTGCGCCATTGCCGAATTACGCAAGCCGATTCCGTGCCCCGTTTTTATGGCGTAGGAAGCGCCTGACGATGCGCAGTCGTCGTTTTCGAGCTCCTGATGCGCAGCAGAGCCACTAGATACCAGATGATGCGTAGATGGCCCGATGCGGTAGACATTCCGGTCAGGGTAGGTGTCACTGCGCTGTCAGCTGCAAAAGCAGGGATACGTTTTAAGGTGTGTGCCCGCCGGTGCGCCGCTGCCGAAATGAGCAAGCCGATTCCGTTCCCCGCTTTTTATGGCGTAACCAGGCGCCTGTCGATGCGCAGTCGTCGTTGTCGAGCTCCTGATGCGCAGCAGAGCCAGTTGATACCAGAAGATGCGTAGATTGCCCGGACCTGTAGTCATTCCGGTCAGGGTTGGTGTCACTGCGCTGTCAGCTGCAAAGGCAGGAATACGTTTTAAGGTGTGTGCCCGCCGGTGCGCCGCTACCGAATTACGAAAGCGGATTCCGTGCCCCGCTTTTTATGACGAAAGGAGGGGCCTGTCGACGCGCAGTCGTCGTTGTCGAGCTCCTGATGCGCAGCAGAGCCAGAAGATACCAGAAGATACGTAGATGGCCCGGCCCTGTAGTCATTCCGATCAGGGTAGGTGTCACTGCGCTGTCAGCTGCAAAAGCAGGAATACGTTTTAAGGTGTGTGCCCGCCGGTGCGCAACTGCCGAAAGGAGCAAGTCCATTCCGTGCCCCGCATTTTTTGGCGTATGCAGGCGCCTGACGATGCGCAGTCGTTGTTGTCGAGCTCCTGATGCGCAGCAGAGCCAGTAGATACCAGTAGATGCGTAAATGGCCAGGCCCGGTAGACATTCCGGTCAGGTTAGGTGCCACTGCGCTGTCAGCTGCAAAAGGAGGAATACGTTTAAAGGTGTGTGCCCGCCGGTGCGCCGCTTCCGAATTACGAAAGCCGATTCCGTGCCCCGCTTTTTATGGCCTAAGCAGGCGCCTGTCGATGCGCTGTCGTCGATGTCGAGCTCCTAATGCGGAGCAGAGCCAGTAGATACCAGATGATGCCTAGATGGCCCGGCCCTGTAGTCATTCCGGTCAGGGTAGGTGTCCCAGCGCTGTCAGCTGCAAAAGCAGGAATACGTTTTAAGGTCTGTGCCCGCCGTTGCGCCATTGCCGAATTACGCAAGCCGATTCCGTGCCCCGTTTTTATGGCGTAGGAAGCGCCTGACGATGCGCAGTCGTCGTTTTCGAGCTCCTGATGCGCAGCAGAGCCACTAGATACCAGATGATGCGTAGATGGCCCGATGCGGTAGACATTCCGGTCAGGGTAGGTGTCACTGCGCTGTCAGCTGCAAAAGCAGGGATACGTTTTAAGGTGTGTGCCCGCCGGTGCGCCGCTGCCGAACTGAGCAAGCCGATTCCGTTCCCCGCTTTTTATGGCGTAAGCAGGCGCCTGTCGATGCGCAGTCGTAGTTGTCGGGCTCTTGATGCGCAGCAGAGCCAGTAGATACCAGAAGATGCCTAGATGGCCCGGCCCGATAGACATTCCTATCAGGGTAGGTATCACTGCGCTGTGAGCTGCAAAACCAGGAATATGTTTTAACGTGTGTGCCCGCCGGTGCGCCGGTGCCGAATTGAGCAAGCCGATTCCGTGCCCCGCTTTTTATGTCGTAAGGAGGCGCCTGTCGACGCGCAGTCGTCGTTGTCGAGCTCCTGATGCGCAGCAGAGCCAGTAGATACCAGAAGATGCGTAGATGGCCCGGCCCTGTAGTTATTCCGATCAGTGTAGGTGTCACTGCGCTGTCACCTGCAAAAGCAGGAATATGTTTTAAGGTGTGTTCCCGCCGGTGCGCCGCTGCCGAAATGAGCATGCCGATTCCGTACCCCGCTTTTTATGGCGAAAGCAGGCGCCTGTCGATGTGCAGTCGTCGTTGTCGAGCTCCTGATGCGCAACAGAGCCATTAGATACCAGAAGATGCGTAGATGGCCCGGCCCTGTAGTCAATCCGATCAGTGTAGGTGTCACTGCGCTGTCAGCTGCAAAAGCAGGAATACGTTTTAATGTGTGTGCCCGCCGGTGCACCGCTGCCGAAATGAGCAAGCCGATTCCGTTCCCCGCTTTTTTGGCGTAAGCAGGCGCCTGTCGATGCGCAGTCGTCGTTGTCGAGCTCCTGATGCGCAGCACAGCCAGTAGATACCAGAAGATGCCTAGATGGCCCGGCCCTGTAGTCATTCCCATCATGGTAGGTGTCACTGCGCTGTCAGCTGCAAAAGCAGGAATACGTTTTAAGGTGTGTGCCCGCCAGTGCGCCGCTGCCGAAATGAGCAAGCCGATTCCGTTCCCCGCTTTTTATGGCGTAAGCAGGCGCCTGTCGATGCGCAGTCGTGGTTGTCAAGCTCCTGATGCGCAGCAGAGCCATTAGATACCAGAAGACGCCTTGATGGCCCGGCCCGGTAGACATTCCTATCAGAGTAGGTGTCACTGCGCTGTCAGCTGCAAAAGCAGGAATACGTTTTAAGGCGTGTGCCCGCCGGTACACCGCTGCCGAACTGAGCAAGCCGATTTCGTGCCCCGCTTTTCATGGCGTAAGCACGCGCCTGTCGATGCGCAGTCGTCGTTGTCGAGTTCCTGATGCGCAGCAGAGCCAGTAGATACCAGAAGATGCCTAAATGGCCCGGCCCGGTAGACATTCCGGTCAGGGTAGGTGTCACTGCGCTGTCAGCTGCAGAAGCAGTAATACGTTTTAAGGTGTGTGCCCGCCGGTGCGCCGCTGCCGAACTGAGCAAGCCGATTTCGTGCCCCGCTTTTCATGGCGTAAGCAGGCGCCTGTCGATGCGCAGTCGTCGTTGTCGAGCTCCTGATGCGCAGCAGAGCCAGTAGATACTAGAATATGCCTAGATGGCCCGGCCCTGTAGTCATTCCGGTCAGGGTAGGTGTCACTGCGCTCTCAGCTGCAAAAGCAGGAATACGTTTTAAGGCATGTGCCCGCCGGTGCGCTGTTGCCGATTTACGCAAGCCGATTCCGTGCCCCGCTTTTTATGGCGTAAGCAGGCGCCTGTCGATGCGCAGTCGTCGTTGTCGAGCTCCTGATGCGCAGCAGAGCCAGATGATACCAGAAGATGCGTAGATTGCCCGGCCCTGTAGTCATTTCGATCAGGGTAGGTGTCCCAGCGCTGTCAGCTGCAAAAGCAGGAATACGTTTTAAGGTCTGTGCCCGCCGTTGCGCCATTGCCGAATTACGCAAGCCGATTCCGTGCCCCGTTTTTATGGCGTAGGAAGCGCCTGATGATGCGCAGTCGTCGTTTTCGAGCTCCTGATGCGCAGCAGAGCCACTAGATACCAGATGATGCGTAGATGGCCCGATGCGGTAGACATTCCGGTCAGGGTAGGTGTCACTGCGCTGTCAGCTGCAAAAGCAGGGATACGTTTTAAGGTGTGTGCCCGCCGGTGCGCCGCTGCCGAAATGAGCAAGCCGATTCCGTTCCCCGCTTTTTATGGCGTAACCAGGCGCCTGTCGATGCGCAGTCGTCGTTGTCGAGCTCCTGATGCGCAGCAGAGCCAGTTGATACCAGAAGATGCGTAGATTGCCCGGACCTGTAGTCATTCCGGTCAGGGTTGGTGTCACTGCGCTGTCAGCTGCAAAAGCAGGAATACGTTTTAAGGTGTGTGCCTGCCGGTGCGCCGCTACCGAATTACGAAAGCGGATTCCGTGCCCCGCTTTTTATGACGAAAGGAGGGGCCTGTCGACGCGCAGTCGTCGTTGTCGAGCTCCTGATGCGCAGCAGAGCCAGTAGATACCAGAAGATACGTAGATGGCCCGGCCCTGTAGTCATTCCGATCAGGGTAGGTGTCACTGCGCTGTCAGCTGCAAAAGCAGGAATACGTTTTAAGGTGTGTGCCCGCCGGTGCGCAACTGCCGAAAGGAGCAAGTCCATTCCGTGCCCCGCATTTTTTGGCGTATGCAGGCGCCTGACGATGCGCAGTCGTTGTTGTCGAGCTCCTGATGCGCAGCAGAGCCAGTAGATACCAGTAGATGCGTAAATGGCCAGGCCCGGTAGACATTCCGGTCAGGTTAGGTGCCACTGCGCTGTCAGCTGCAAAAGGAGGAATACGTTTAAAGGTGTGTGCCCGCCGGTACGCCGCTTCCGAATTACGAAAGCCGATTCCGTGCCGTGCTTTTTATGGCGTAAGGAGGCGCCTGTCGATGCGCAGTCGTCGTTGTCGAGATCCTGATGCGCAGCAGAGCCAGTAGATACCAGAAGATGCGTAGATGGCCCGGCCCTCTAGTCATTCCGGTCAGGTTAGGTGCCACTGCGCTGTCAGCTGCAAAAGGAGGAATACGTTTAAAGGTGTGTGCCCGCCGGTGCGCCGCTTCCGAATTACGAAAGCCGATTCCGTGCCCCGCTTTTTATGGCCTAAGCAGGCGCCTGTCGATGCGCTGTCGTCGATGTCGAGCTCCTAATGCGGAGCAGAGCCAGTAGATACCAGAAGATGCCTAGATGGCCCGGCCCGATAGACATTCCTATCAGGGTAGGTATCACTGCGCTGTCAGCTGCAAAACCAGAGATACGTTTTAAGGTGTGTGCCCGCCGGTGCGGCGGTGCCGAATTGAGCAAGCCGATTCCGTGCCCCGCATTTTATGGCGTAAGGAGGCGCCTGTCGACGCGCAGTCGTCGTTGTCGAGCTCCTGATGCGCAGCAGAGCCAGTAGATACCAGAAGATGCGTAGATGGCCCGGCCCTGTAGTCATTAGGGTCAGGGTAGGTGTCACTGCGCTGTCAGCTGCAAAAGCAGGAATACGCTTTAATGTGTGTGCCCGCCGGTGCGCCGCTGCCGAAATGAGCAAGCCGATTCCGTTCGCCGCTTTTTTGGCGTATGCATGCGCCTGTCGATGCGCAATCGTCGTTGTCGAGATCCTGATGCGCAGCAGAGCCAGTAGATACCAGAAGATGCCTAAATGGCCCGGCCCGGTAGACATTCCTATCAGGGTAGGTGTCACTGCGCTGTCAGCTGCAAAAGTAGGAATACGTTTTAAGGTGTGTGCCCGCCGGTGCGGCGGTGCCGAATTGAGCAAGCCGATTCCGTGCCCCGCATTTTATGGCGTAAGGAGGCGCCTGTCGACGCGCAGTCGTCGTTGTCGAGCTCCTGATGCGCAGCAGAGCCAGTAGATACCAGAAGATGCGTAGATGGCCCGGCCCTGTAGTCATTAGGGTCAGGGTAGGTGTCACTGCGCTGTCAGCTGCAAAAGCAGGAATACGCTTTAATGTGTGTGCCCGCCGGTGCGCCGCTGCCGAACTGAGCAAGCCGATTCCGTGCCCCGCTTTTTATGACATAAGCAGGCGCCTGTCGATGCGAAGTCGTCGTTGTCGAGTTCCTGATGCGCAGCAGAGCGGTAGATACCAGAAGATGCCTAGATGGCCCGGCTCGGTAGACATTCCTATCACGGTAGGTGTCACTGCGCTGTCAGCTGCAAAAGCAGGAATACGTTTTAAGGTGTGTGCCCGCCGGTACACCGCTGCCGAACTGAGCAAGCCGATTTCGTGCCCCGCTTTTCATGGCGTAAGCAGGCGCCTGTCGATGCGCAGTCGTCGTTGTCGAACTCCTGATGCGCAGCAGAGCCAGTAGATACCAGAAGATGCCTAGATGGCCCGGCACGGTAGACATTCCTATCAGGGTAGATGTCACTGCGCTGTCAGCTGCAAAAGCAGGAATACGTTTTAAGGTGTGTGCACGCCGGTACGCCGCTGCCGAACTGAGCAAGCCGATTCCGTGCCGGCTTTTAATTGCGTAAGCAGGCGCCTGTCGAGCGCAGTCGTCGTTGTCGAGTTCCTGATGCGCAGCAGAGCCAGTAGATACCAGAAGATGCCTAGCTGGCCCGGCCCGGTAGACATTCCTATCACGGTAGGTGTCACTGCGCTGTCAGCTGCAAAAGCAGGAATACGTTTTAAGGTGTGTGCCCGCCGGTACACCGCTGTCGAACTGAGCAAGCCGATTTCGTGCCCCGCTTTTCATGGCGTAAGCAGGCGCCTGTCGATGCGCAGTCGTCGTTGTCGAGCTCCTGATGCGCAGCAGAGCCAGTAGATACCAGAAGATGCGTAGATTGCCCGGCTCTGTAGTCATTTTGATCAGGGTAGGTGTCACTGCGCTGTCAGCTGCAAAAGCAGGAATACGTTTTAAGGTCTGTGCCCGCCGTTGCACAATTGCCGAATTACGCAAGCCGATTCCGTGCCCCGTTTTTATGGTGTAGGAAGCGCCTGACGATGCGCAGTCGTCGTTTTCGAGCTCCTGATGCGCAGCAGAGCCAGTAGATACCAGAAGATGCGTAGAGGGCCCGGCCCGGTAGACATTCCGGTCAGAGTATAAGTGTCACTGCGCTGTCAGCTGCAAAAGCAGGAATACGTTTTAAGGCATGTGCCCGCCGGTGCGCCGTTGCCGAATTACGCAAGCCGATTCCGTGCCCCGTTTTTATGGCGTAAGCAGGCGCCTGTCGATGCGCAGTCGTCGTTGTCGAGCTCCTGATGCGCAGCAGAGCCAGTAGATACCAGAAGATGCGTAAAGGGCCCGGCCCGGTAGACATTCCTATCAGGGTAGGTGTCACTGCGCTGTCAGCTGTAAAAGCAGGAATACGTTTTAATGTGTGTGCCCGCCGGTGCGCCGCTGCCGAATTACGCAAGCCGATTTCGTTCCCCGTTTTTATGGCGTAGGAAGCGCCTGACGATGCGCAGTCGTCGTTTTCGAGCTCCTGATGCGCAGCAGAGCCAGTAGATACCAGAAGATGCCTAGATGGCCCGGCCTGGTAGACATTGCTATCAGGGTAGGTGTCACTGCGCTGTCAGCTGCAAAAGCAGGAATACGTTTTAAGGTGTGTGCCCGCCGGTACGCCGCTGCCGAACTGAGCAAGCCGATTCCGTGCCCCGCTTTTTATGGCGTAAGCAGGCGCCTGTCGATGCGCAGTCGTCGTTGTCGAGCTCCTGATGCGCAGCAGAGCCAGTATATACCAGAAGATGCGTAGATGGCCCGGCCCGGTAGTCACTAAGGTCAGGGTAGGTGTCACTGCGCTGTCAGCTGCAAAAGCAGGAATACGTTTTAAGGTGTGTGCCCGCCGGTGCGCCGCTACCGAATTACGCAAGCGGATTCCGTGCCCCGCTTTTTATGGCGTAAGGAGGGGCTGTCGACGCGCAGTCGTCGTTGTCGAGCTCCTGATGCGCAGCAGAGCCAGTAGATACCAGAAGATACGTAGATGGCCCGGCCCTGTAGTCATTCCGATCAGGGTAGGTGTCACTGCGCTGTCAGCTGCAAAAGCAGGAATACGTTTTAAGGCATGTGCCCGCCGGTGCGCTGTTGCCGATTTACGCAAGCCGATTCCGTGCCCCGCTTTTTATGGCGTAAGCAGGCGCCTGTCGATGCGCAGTCGTCGTTGTCGAGCTCCTGATGCGCAGCAGAGCCAGTTGATACCAGAAGATGCGTAGATTGCCCGGCCCTGTAGTCATTTCGATCAGGGTAGGTGTCACAGCGCTGTCAGCTGGAAAAGCAGGAATACGTTTTAAGGTCTGTGCCCGCCGTTGCGCCGCTGCCGAACTGAGCAAGTCGATTCCGTGCCCAGCTTTTTATGGCGTAAGCAGGCGCCTGTCGATGCGCAGTCATTGGTGTCGAGCTCCTGATGCGCAGCAGAGCCAATAGATACCGGAACATGCCTAGATGGCCCGGCTCGGTAGACAGTCCGGTCAGGGTGGGTGTCACTGAGCTGTCAACTGCAAAAACATGATTGATTTTTAAGGTGTGTGCCCGCCGGTACGCCGCTGCCGAACTGAGCAAGCCGATTCTGTGCCCCGCTTTTATGGCGTAGGAAGCGCCTGTCGATGCGCAGTCGTCGTTTCTTGAGCTCCTGATGCGCAGCAGAGCCAGTAGATACCAGATGATGCGTAGATGGCCCGATGCGGTAGACATTCCGGTCAGGGTAGGTGTCACTGCGCTGTCAGCTGCAAAAGCAGGAATACGTTTTAAGGTGTGTGCCCGCCGGTGCGCCGCTGCCGAAATGAGCAAGCCGATTCCGTTCCCCGCTTTTTATGGCGTAACCAGGCGCCTGTCGATGCGCAGTCGTCGTTGTCGAGCTCCTGATGCGCAGCAGAGCCAGTTGATACCAGAAGATGCGTAGATTGCCCGGACCTGTAGTCATTCCGGTCAGGGTTGGTGTCACTGCGCTGTCAGCTGCAAAAGAAGGAATACGTTTTAAGGTGTGTGCCCGCCGGTGCGCCGCTGCCGAACTGAGCAAGCCGATTCCGTGCCCAGCTTTTTATGGCGTAAGCAGGCGCCTGTCGATGCGCAGTCATTGGTGTCGAGCTCCTGATGCGCAGCAGAGCCAATAGATACCGGAACATGCCTAGATGGCCCGGCTCGGTAGACAGTCAGGTCAGGGTGGGTGTCACTGAGCTGTCAACTGCAAAAGCATGATTGATTTTTAAGGTGTGTGCCCGCCGGTGCGCCGCTGCCGAACTGAGCAAGCCGATTCTGTGCCCCGCTTTTATGGCGTAGGAAGCGCCTGTCGATGCGCAGTCGTCGTTGTCGAGCTCCTGATGCGCAGCAGAGCCAGTAGATACCAGAAGATGCGTAGAGGGCCCGGCCCGGTAGACATTCCGGTCAGGGTATAAGTGTCACTGCGCTGTCAGCTGCAAAAGCAGGAATACGTTTTAAGGCATGTGCCCGCCGGTGCGCTGTTGCCGATTTACGCAAGCCGATTCCGTGCCCCGCTTTTTATGGCGTAAGCAGGCGCCTGTCGATGCGCAGTCGTCGTTGTCGAGCTCCTGATGCGCAGCAGAGCCAGTTGATACCAGAAGATGCGTAGATTGCCCGGCCCTGTAGTCATTTCGATCAGGGTAGGTGTCACAGCGCTGTCAGCTGCAAAAGCAGGAATACGTTTTAAGGTCTGTGCCCGCCGGTGCACCGTTGCCGAATTACGCAAGCCGATTTCGTGCCCCGTTTTTATGGCGTAGGAAGCGCCTGACGATGCGCAGTCGTCGTTTTCGAGCTACTGATGTGCAGCACAGCCAGTAGATACCAGAAGATGCGTAGATGGCCCGATGCGGTAGACATTCCGGCCAGGGTGGGTGTCACTGCGCTTTCAGCTGCAAAAGTAGGAATACGTTTTAAGGTGTGTTCCCGCCGGTGCGCCGCTGCCGAACTGAGAAAGCCGATTCCGTGCCCCGCTCTTTATGGCATAAGCAGGCGCCTGTCGATGCGAAGTCGTCGTTGTCGAGTTCCTGATGCGCAGCAGAGCCAGTACATACCAGAAGATGCCTAGATGGCCCGGCCCGGTAGACATTGCTATCAGGGTAGGTGTCACTGCGCTGTCAGCTGCAAAAGCAGGAATACGTTTTAAGGTGTGTGCCCGCCGGTACGCCGCTGCCGAACTGAGCAAGCCGATTCCGTGCCCCGCTTTTTATGGCGTAAGCAGGCGCCTGTCGATGCGCAGTCGTCGTTGTCGAGCTCCTGATGCGCAGCAGAGTTAGTATATACCAGAAGATGCGTAAATGGCCCGGCCCGGAAGTCACTAGGGTCAGGGTAGGTGTCACTGCGCTGTCAGCTGCAAAAGCAGGAATACGTTTTAAGGTGTGTGCCCGCCGGTGCGCCGCTACCGAATTACGCAAGCGGATTCCGTGCCCCGCTTTTTATGGCGAAAGGAGGGGCCTGTCGACGCGCAGTCGTCGTTGTCGAGCTCCTGATGCGCAGCAGAGCCAGTAGATACCAGAAGATACGTAGATGGCCCGGCCCTGTAGTCATTCCGATCAGGGTAGGTGTCACTGCGCTGTCAGCTGCAAAAGCAGGAATACGTTTTAAGGTGTGTGCCCGCCGGTGCGCAACTGCCGAAAGGAGCAAGTCCATTCCGTGCCCCGCATTTTTTGGCGTATGCAGGCGCCTGACGATGCGCAGTAGTTGTTGTCGAGCTCCTGGTGCGCAGCAGAGCCAGTAGATACCAGTAGATGCGTAAATGGCCAGGCCCGGTAGACATTCCGGTCAGGTTAGGTGCCACTGCGCTGTCAGCTGCAAAAGGAGGAATACGTTTCAAGGTGTGTGCCCGCCGGTACGCCGCTTCCGAATTACGAAAGCCGATTCCGTGCCGTGCTTTTTATGGCGTAAGGAGGCGCCTGTCGATGCGCAGTCGTCGTTGTCGAGATCCTGATGCGCAGCAGAGCCAGTAGATTCCAGAAGATGCGTAGATGGCCCGGCCCTCTAGTCATTCCGGTCAGGTTAGGTGCCACTGCGCTGTCAGCTGCAAAAGGAGGAATACGTTTAAAGGTGTGTGCCCGCCGGTGCGCCGCTTCCGAATTACGAAAGCCGATTCCGTGCCCCGCTTTTTATGGCCTAAGCAGGCGCCTGTCGATGCGCTGTCGTCGATGTCGAGCTCCTAATGCGGAGCAGAGCCAGTAGATACCAGAAGATGCCTAGATGGCCCGGCCCGATAGACATTCCTATCAGGGTAGGTATCACTGCGCTGTCAGCTGCAAAACCAGAAATACGTTTTAAGGTGTGTGCCCGCCGGTGCGGCGGTGCCGAATTGAGCAAGCCGATTCCTTGCCCCGCATTTTATGGCGTAAGGAGGCGCCTGTCGACGCGCAGTCGTCGTTGTCGAGCTCCTGATGCGCAGCAGAGCCAGTAGATACCAGAAGATGCCTAAATGGCCCGGCCCGGTATACATTCCTATCAGGGTAGGTGTCACTGCGCTGTCAGCTGCAAAAGTAGGAGTACGTTTTAAGGTGTGTGCCCGCCGGTGCGCCGCTGCCGAACTGAGCAAGCCGATTCCGTGCCCCGCTTTTTATGGCATAAGCAGGCGCCTGTCGATGCGAAGTCGTCGTTGTCGAGTTCCTGATGCGCAGCAGAGCGGTAGATACCAGTAGATGCCTAGATGGCCCGGCCCGGTAGACATTCCTATCAGGGTAGGTGTCACTGCGTTGTCAGCTGCAAAAGCAGGAATACGTTTTAAGGTGTGTGCCCGCCGGTGCGCTGCTGCCGAACAGAGCAAGCCGATTCCGTGCCCCGCTTTTTATGGCATAAGCAGGCGCCTGTCGATGCGAAGTCGTCGTTGTCGAGTTCCTGATGCGCAGCAGAGCGGTAGATACCAGAAGATGCCTAGATGGCCCGGCTCGGTAGACATTCCTATCACGGTAGGTGTCACTGCGCTGTCAGCTGCAAAAGCAGGAATACGTTTTAAGGTGTGTGCCCGCCGGTACACCGCTGCCGAACTGAGCAAGCCGATTTCGTGCCCCGCTTTTCATGGCGTAAGCAGGCGCCTGTCGATGCGCAATCGTCGTTGTCGAACTCCTGATGCGCAGCAGAGCCAGTAGATACCAGAAGATGCCTAGATGGCCCGGCACGGTAGACATTCCTATCAGGGTAGTTGTCACTGCGCTGTCAGCTGCAAAAGCAGGAATACGTTTTAAGGTGTGTGCACGCCGGTACGCCGCTGCCGAACTGAGCAAGTCGATTCCGTGCCCGCTTTTTATTGCGTAAGCAGGCGCCTGTCGAGCGCAGTCGTCGTTGTCGAGTTCCTGATGCGCAGCAGAGCCAGTAGATACCAGAAGATGCCTAGATGGCCCGGCCCGGTAGACATTCCTATCACGGTAGGTGTCACTGCGCTGTCAGCTGCAAAAGCAGGAATACGTTTTAAGGTGTGTGCCCGCCGGTACACCGCTGTCGAACTGAGCAAGCCGATTTCGTGCCCCGCTTTTCATGGCGTAAGCAGGCGCCTGTCGATGCGCAGTCGTCGTTGTCGAGCTCCTGATGCGCAGCAGAGCCAGTAGATACCAGAAAATGCCTAGATGGCCCGGCACGGTAGACATTCCTATCACGGTAGGTGTCACTGCGCTGTCAGCTGCAAAAGCAGGAATACGTTTTAAGGTGTGTGCCCGCCGGTACACCGCTGCCGAACTGAGCAAGCCGATTTCGTGCCCCGCTTTTCATGGCGTAAGCAGGCGCCTGTCGATGCGCAGTCGTCGTTGTCGAGCTCCTGATGCGCAGCAGAGCCAGTAGATACCAGAAAATGCCTAGATGGCCCGGCACGGTAGACATTCCTATCAGGGTAGATGTCACTGCGTTGTCAGCTGCAGAAGCAGGAATACGTTTTAAGGTGTGTGCCCGCCGGTGCGCCGCTGCCGAACTGAGCAAGCCGATTCCGTGCCCCGCTTTTTATGGCGTAAGCAGGCGCCTGTCGATGCGCAGTCGTATTGTCGAGCTCTTGATGCGCAGCAGAGCCAGTAGATACCAGAAGATGCGTAGATGGCGCGGCCCGGTAGACATTCCTATCACGGTAGGTGTCACTGCGCTGTCAGCTGCAAAAGCAGGAATACGTTTTAAGGTGTGTGCCCGCCGGTACACCGCTGTCGAACTGAGCAAGCCGATTTCGTGCCCCGCTTTTTATGGCGTAAGCAGGCGCCTGTCGATGCGCAGTCGTCGTTGTCGAGCTCCTGATGCGCAGCAGAGCCAGTAGATACCAGAAAATGCCTAGATGGCCAGGCACGGTAGACATTCCTATCACGGTAGGTGTCACTGCGCTGTCAGCTGCAAAAGCAGGAATACGTTTTAAGGTGTGTGCCCGCCGGTACACCGCTGCCGAACTGAGCAAGCCGATTTCGTGCCCCGCTTTTCATGGCGTAAGCAGGCGCCTGTCGATGCGCAGTCGTCGTTGTCGAGCTCCTGATGCGCAGCAGAGCCAGTAGATACCAGAAAATGCCTAGATGGCCCGGCACGGTAGACATTCCTATCAGGGTAGATGTCACTGCGTTGTCAGCTGCAGAAGCAGGAATACGTTTTAAGGTGTGTGCCCGCCGGTGCGCCGCTGCCGAACTGAGCAAGCCGATTCCGTGCCCCGCTTTTTATGGCGTAAGCAGGCGCCTGTCGATGCGCAGTCGTATTGTCGAGCTCTTGATGCGCAGCAGAGCCAGTAGATACCAGAAGATGCGTAGATGGCACGGCCCGGTAGACATTCCGGTCAGGGTATACGTGTCACTGCGCTGTCAGCTGCAAAAGCAGGAATACGTTTTAAGGCATGTGCCCGCCGGTGCGCTGTTGCCGATTTACGCAAGCCGATTCCGTGCCCCGCTTTTTATGGCGTAAGCAGGCGCCTGTCGATGCGCACTCGTCGTTGTCGAGCTCCTGATGCGCAGCAGAGCCAGTTGATACCAGAAGATGCGTAGATTGCCCGGCCCTGTAGTCATTTCGATCAGGGTAGGTGTCACTGCGCTGTCAGCTGCAAAAGCAGGAATACGTTTTAAGGTCTGTGCCCGCCGTTGCACCATTGCCGAATTAGGCAAGCCGATTCCGTGCCCCGTTTTTATGGCGTAGGAAGCGCCTGACGATGCGCAGTCGTCGTTTTCGAGCTCCTGATGCGCAGCAGAGCCAGTAGATACCAGATGATGCGTAGATGGCCCGATGCGGTAGACATTCCGGTCAGGGTAGGTGTCACTGCGCTGTCAGCTGCAAAAGCAGGAATACGTTTTAAGGTTTGTGCCCGCCGGTGCGCCGCTGCCGAAATGAGCAAGCCGATTCCGTTCCCCGCTTTTTATGGCGTAAGCAGGCGCCTGTCGATGCACAGTCGTCGTTCTCGAGCTCCTGATGCGGAGCAGAGCCAGTTGATACCAGAAGATGCGTAGATTGGCCGGACCTGTAGTCATTCCGGTCAGGTTAGGTGTCACTGCGATGTCAGCTGCAAAAGCAGCAATACGTTTCACGGTGTGTGCCCGCCGGTGCGCCGCTGCCGAGCTGAGCAAGCCGATTCCGTGCCCCGCTTTTTATGGCGTCAGCAGGCGCCTGTCGATGCGCAGTCATTGGTGTCGAGCTCCTGATGCGCAGCAGAGCCAGTAGATACCGGAACATGCCTAGATGGCCCGGCTCGGTAGACAGTCCGGTCAGGGTGGGTGTCACTGTGCTGTCAGCTGCAAAAGCATGATTGATTTTTTAGGTGTGTGCCCGCCGATGCGCCGCTGCCGAACTGAGCAAGGCGATTCCGTGCCCCGCTTTTTATGGCGTAAGCAGGCGCCTGTCGATGCGCACTTGTCGTTGTCGAGCTCCTGATGCGCAGCAGAGCCAGTAGATACCGGAACATGCCTAGATGGCCCGGCTCGGTAGACAGTCCGGTCAGGGTGGGTGTCACTGTGCTGTCAGCTGCAAAAGCATGATTGATTTTTAAGGTGTGTGCCCGCCGATGCGCCGCTGCCGAACTGAGCAAGGCGATTCCGTGCCCCGCTTTTTATGGCGTAAGCAGGCGCCTGTCGATGCGCACTTGTTGTCGAGCTCCTGATGCGCAGCAGAGCCAGTAGATTCCAGAAGATGCGTATATGGCCCGGCCCGCTACACATTCCGGTCAGGGTAGGTGTCACTGCGCTGCCAGCTGCAAAAGCAGGAATACGTTTTAAGGTGTGTGCCCTCCGGTGCGCCGATGCCACTTTAAGGCAGCTGATTCCATGCCCCGCTTTTTATGGCGTCAGCAGGCGCCTGTCGATGCGCAGTCGTCGTTGTCGAGCTCCTGATGCGCAGCAGAGCCAGTATATACCAGAAGATGCGTAGATGGCACGGCTTGTTAGACACTCCGGTCAGGGTAGGTGTCACTGCGCCGTCAGCTGCAAAAGCATGATTACGTTTTAAGGTGTGTGCCCGCCGGTGCGCCGCTCCCGAACTGAGCAAGCCGATTCCGTTCCCCGCTTTTTATGGCGTAAGCAGGCGCCTGTCGATGTGCAGTCGTCGTTGTCGAGCTCCTGATGCGCAGCAGAGCCAGTAGATACCAGAAGATGCCTAGATGGCCCGGCCCGGTAGTCATTCCTATCAGGGTAGGTGTCACTGCGCTGTCAGCTGAAAAAGCAGGAATACGTTTTAAGGTATGTGTCCGCCGGTGCGCCGCTGCCGAACTGAGCGAGCCGATTCCGTTCCCCTCTTTTTATGGCGTAAGCAGGCGCCTGTCGATGCGCAGTCGTCGTTGTCGAGCTCCTGATGCGCAGCAGAGCCAGTAGATACCAGAAGATGCCTAGATGGCCCGGCCCGGTAGACATTCATATCAGGGTAGGTGTCACTGCGCTGTCAGCTGGAAAGGCAGGAATACGTTTTAATGTGTGTGCCCGCCGGTGCGCCGCTGCCGAAATGAGCAAGCCGATTCCGTTCCCCGCTTTTTATGGCGGATGCAGGCGCCTGTCGATGCCCAGTCGTCGTTGTCGAGCTCCTGATGTGCAGCAGAGCCAGTAGATACCAGAAGATGCCTAGATGGCCCGGCCCTGTAGTCATTACCATCAGGGTAGGTGTCACTGCGCTGTCAGCTGCAAAAGCAGGAATACGTTTTAAGGTGTGTGCCCGCCGGTGCGCCGCTGCCGAAATGAGCAAGCCGATTCCGTTCCCCGCTTTTTATGGCGTAAGCAGGCGCCTGTCGATGCGCAGTCGTCGTTGTCGAGCTCCTGATGCGCAGCAGAACCAGTAGATACTAGAAGATGCCTAGATGGCCCGTCCCTGTAGTCATTCTGGTCAGGGTAGGTGTCACTGCGCTGTCAGCTGTAAAAGCAGGAATACGTTTTAATGTGTGTGCCCGCCGGTGCGCCGCTGCCGAACTGAGCAAGCCGATTCCATGCCCCGCTTTTTATGGCGTAAGCAGGCACCTGTCGATGCGCAGTCGTCGTTGTCGAGCTCCTGATGCGCAGCAGAACCAGTAGATACTAGAAGATGCCTAGATGGCCCGGCCCGGTAGACATTCCTATCAGGGTAGGTGTCACTGCGTTGTCAGCTGCAAAACAGGAATACGTTTTAAGGTGTGTGCCCGCCGGTGCGCCGCTGCTGAACTGAGCAATCCGATTCCGTGCCCCGCTTTTTATGGCATAAGCAGGCGCCTGTCGATGCGAAGTCGTCGTTGTCGAGCTCCTGATGCGCAGCAGAGCCGGTAGATACCAGAAGATGCCTAGATGGCCCGGCCCGGTAGACATTCCTATCAGGGTAGGTGTCACTGCGTTGTCAGCTGCAAAACAGGAATACGTTTTAAGGTGTGTGCCCGCCGGTGCGCCGCTGCCGAACTGAGCAAGCCGATTCCATGCCCCGCTTTTTATGGCGTAAGCAGGCACCTGTCGATGCGCTGTCGTCGTTGTCGAGCTCCTGATGCGCAGCAGAACCAGTAGATACTAGAAGATGCCTAGATGGCCCGTCCCTGTAGTTTCTGGTCAGGGTAGGTGTCACTGCGCTGTCAGCTGTAAAAGCAGGAATACGTTTTAAGGTGTGTGCCCGCCGGTGCGCCGCTGCTGAACTGAGCAAGCCGATTCCGTGCCCCGCTTTTTATGGCATAAGCAGGCGCCTGTCGATGCGAAGTCGTCGTTGTCTAGCTCCTGATGCGCAGCAGAGCCGGTAGATACCAGAAGATGCCTAGATGGCCCGGCCCGGTAGACATTCCTATCAGGGTAGGTGTCACTGCGTTGTCAGCTGCAAAACAGGAATACGTTTTAAGGTGTGTGCCCGCCGGTGCGCCGCTGCCGAACTGAGCAAGCCGATTCCATGCCCCGCTTTTTATGGCGTAAGCAGGCGCCTGTCGATGCGCAGTCGTCGTTGTCGAGCTCCTGATGCGCAGCAGAACCAGTAGATACTAGAAGATGCCTAGATGGCCCGTCCCTGTAGTCATTCTGGTCAGGGTAGGTGACACTGCGCTGTCAGCTGTAAAAGCAGAAATACGTTTTAAGGTGTGTGCCCGCCGGTGCGCCGCTGCTGAACTGAGCAAGCCAATTCCGTGCCCCGCTTTTTATGGCATAAGCAGGCGCCTGTCGATGCGAAGTCGTCGTTGTCGAGCTCCTGATGCGCAGCAGAGCCGGTAGATACCAGAAGATGCCTAGATGGCCAGGCCCGGTAGACATTCCTATCAGGGTAGGTGTCACTGCGTTGTCAGCTGCAAAACAGGAATACGTTTTAAGGTGTGTGCCCGCCGGTGCGCCGCTGCCGAACTGAGCAAGCCGATTCCATGCCCCGCTTTTTATGGCGTAAGCAGGCACCTGTCGATGCGCAGTCGTCGTTGTCGAGCTCCTGATGCGCAGCAGAACCAGTAGATACTAGAAGATGCCTAGATGGCCCGTCCCTGTAGTCATTCTGGTCAGGGTAGGTGTCACTGCGCTGTCAGCTGTAAAAGCAGGAATACGTTTTAATGTGTGTGCCCGCCGGTGCGCCGCTGCCGAACTGAGCAAGCCGATTCCATGCCCCGCTTTTTATGGCGTAAGCAGGCACCTATCGATGCGCAGTCGTCGTTGTCGAGCTCCTGATGCGCAGCAGAACCAGTAGATACTAGAAGATGCCGAGATGGCCCGTCCCTGTAGTCATTCAGGTCAGGGTAGGTGTCACTGCGCTGTCAGCTGTAAAAGCAGGAATACGTTTTAAGGTGTGTGCCCGCCGGTGCGCCGCTGCCGAACTGAGCAAGCCGATTCCATTCCCCGCTTTTTATGGCGTAAGCAGGCACCTGTCGATGCGCAGTCGTCGTTGTCGAGCTCCTGATGCGCAGCAGAACCAGTAGATATTAGAAGATGCCTAGATGGCCCGTCCCTGTAGTCATTCTGGTCAGGGTAGGTGTCACTGCGCTGTCAGCTGTAAAAGCAGAAATACGTTTTAAGGTGTGTGCCCGCCGGTGCGCCGCTGCTGAACTGAGCAAGCCGATTCCGTGCCCCGCTTTTTATGGCATAAGCAGGCGCCTGTCCATGCGAAGTCGTCGTTGTCGAGCTCCTGATGCGCAGCAGAGCCGGTAGATACCAGAAGATGCCTAGATGGCCCGGCCCGGTAGACATTCCTATCAGGGTAGGTGTCACTGCGTTGTCAGCTGCAAAACAGGAATACGTTTTAAGGTGTGTGCCCGCCGGTGCGCCGCTGCCGAACTGAGCAAGCCGATTCCATGCCCCGCTTTTTATGGCGTAAGCAGGCACCTGTCGATGCGCAGTCGTCGTTGTCGAGCTCCTGATGCGCAGCAGAACCAGTAGATACTAGAAGATGCCTAGATGGCCCGTCCCTGTAGTCATTCAGGTCAGGGTAGGTGTCACTGCGCTGTCAGCTGTAAAAGCAGGAAAACGTTTTAATGTGTGTGCCCGCCGGTGCGCCGCTGCCGAACTGAGCAAGCCGATTCCATGCCCCGCTTTTTATGGCGTAAGCAGGCACCTATCGATGCGCAGTCGTCGTTGTCGAGCTCCTGATGCGCAGCAGAACCAGTAGATACTAGAAGATGCCTAGATGGCCCGTCCCTGTAGTCATTCAGGTCAGGGTAGGTGTCACTGCGCTGTCAGCTGTAAAAGCAGGAATACGTTTTAAGGTGTGTGCCCGCCGGTGCGCCGCTGCCGAACTGAGCAAGCCGATTCCATGCCCCGCTTTTTATGGCGTAAGCAGGCACCTGTCGATGCGCAGTCGTCGTTGTCGAGCTCCTGATGCGCAGCAGATCCAGTAGATACTAGAAGATGCCTAGATGGCCCGTCCCTGTAGTCATTCTGGTCAGGGTAGCTGTCACTGCGCTGTCAGCTGTAAAAGCAGGAATACGTTTTAATGTGTGTGCCCGCCGGTGCGCCGCTGCCGAACTGAGCAAGCCAATTCCGTGCCCCGCTTTTTATAGCATAAGCAGGCGCCTGTCGATGCGAAGTCGTCGTTGTCGAGTTCCTGATGCGCAGCAGAGCCGGTAGATACCAGAAGATGCCTAGATGGCCCGGCCCGGTAGACATTCCTATCAGGGTAGGTGTCACTGCGCTGTCAGCTGCAAAAGCAGGAATACGTTTTAAGGTATGTGTCCGCCGGTGCGCCGCTGCCGAACTGAGCGAGCCGATTCCGTTCCCCGCTTTTTATGGCGTAAGCAGGCGCCTGTCGATGCGCAGTCGTCGTTGTCGACCTCCTGATGCGCAGCAGTGCCAGTAGATACTAGAAGATGCCTAGATGGCCCGTCCCTGTAGACATTCCTATCAGGGTAGGTGTCACTGCGCTGTCAGCTGTAAAAGCAGGAATACGTTTTAATGTGTGTGCCCGCCGGTGCGCCGCTGCCGAAATGAGCAAGCCGATTCCGTCCCCCGCCTTTTATGGCGTAAGCAGGCGCCTGTCGATGCGCAGTCGTCGTTGACGAGCTCCTGATGCACAACAGAGCCAGTAGATACCAGAAGATGCCTAGATGGCCCGGCACGGTAGACATTCCTATCAGGGTAGATGTCACTGCGCTGTGAGCTGCAAACCAGGAATACGTTTTAAGGTGTGTGCCCGCCGGTGCGCCGCTGCCGAACTGAGCAAGCCGATTCCGTGCCCCGCTTTTTATAGCATAAGCAGGCGCCTGTCGATGCGAAGTCGTCGTTGTCGAGTTCCTGATGCGCAGCAGAGCCGGTAGATACCAGAAGATGCCTAGATGGCCCGGCCCGGTAGAGATTCCTATCAGGGTAGGTGTCACTGCGCTGTCAGCTGGAAAAGCAGGAATACGTTTTAATGTGTGTGCCCGCCGGTGCGCCGCTGCCGAAATGAGCAAGCCGATTCCATGCCCCGCTTTTTATGGCGTAAGCAGGCAGCTGTCGATGCGCAGTCTTCGTTGTCGAGCTCCTGATGCGCAGCAGAACCAGTAGATACTAGAAGATTCCTAGATGGCCCGTCCCTGTAGTCATTCTGGTCAGGGTAGGTGTCACTGCGCTGTCAGCTGTAAAAGCAGGAATACGTTTTAAGGTGTGTGCCCGCCGGTGCGCCGCTGCTGAACTGAGCAAGCCGATTCCGTGCCCCGCTTTTTATGGCATAAGCAGGCGCCTGTCGATGCGAAGTCGTCGTTGTCGAGTTCCTGATGCGCAGCAGAGCCGGTAGATACCTGAAGATGCCTAGATGGCCCGGCCCGGTAGACATTCCTATCAGGGTAGGTGTCACTGCGCTGTCAGCGACAGCCGACTGTTCGCAGCTCACGCATTGTTGTTTCATTTTCATAGGCTCTGATAATTTCGAGAAGCAAGCGACCAAGCGACGACACGAAGATTGTGGCGCTCCAAGCTGATAGCTGGTCATCGGACCACCTGCGGACCTGCCTCGTGGCTACAGCCTGATCGCCTTCCATCGCGCAGGCGATCTGCGCCCCTACCCAGGCAGAAGCGGCTGACATCGCACGCAGCGCCCTCCACTCAGTCGCCTACAAAAGGGATCGTCCACAAGCACCGAACGGGATTTGCAGCCGACTGTTGGCAGCTCACGCATTGTTGTTTCATTTTCATAGGTGAGTGGGTTGTGACAACAGCTTCTTCAACTTCGGTACTGTTTAGGCTGCAAATCCCGAGTGTCGTTTGATTCACCATGGGCATTGATCTGTGTACTTACCGTGCGCGGATAGGCCGCTTTGTAGCGCATGGCCATTTTGCCAGTGGTTGTTCGCCAATATGGCTTAGGCCTGCCTTGGCTACTAAATGCTGGCGCATGGGTGGACGCTGTTCCTTGGTTTTGTTTTGTATTGCTCATTTGATACTCTGCGCTGGCGACGTAGAGACCAACCCAGGCCCGGATAAGGTGGGCCAAGTTCTCGCGCTTCTTAAAGAGTTAACGTTGTCAAATGAAAAATTTCAGAAAGACGCTTCAAACAAACTAAAGGAGATTCAAACGAGCGTCACTGACATCAAAAGGCGACTCAGTGGTGTCGAAGAGCGACTAAAAGCAGTTGATAACCTGTGTCATGACGTCACCACCGTTAACTCAGTCGTTCAGGAATTGCAAGAGCAGCTGAAGACCATAGAAACTAAACAGTTGGAGCAGGCCAATCTGGTTGTTGATGACCTAAATAACCGTATGCGCAGAAATAACCTAATATTTAAGGGAATCCCGGAAGAACCAAAAGAAACATGGGTTGACACTGAACGCATCATCAACCAGTTCGTGTTAACAAAGCTAGGCTTCAATGCAGGCGAAATAGAGCGAGCCCACAGAATAGGTCGACCTAAAGCAGGTCACATCCGACCAATTGTCGTGAAATTTCTGAATTTTAAAGACAAGAGCATCATTTTAAGAAATGCTTCCAAATTGAAGGACCTGCAGAAGCCACGCGTGTGGATTGAAGAAGATTTCTCGGCCCGTATGCAGCTCATCAGGAAAAAACTCAGAGATTTCGCTCGCGAAGCACGTAAGCCTAACGAAAAATATACTGTGGTCTACGATAAACTCCTTCTTGGAAGCAAATGTTACACCCTTGATTCATCACAAAACAAAGTAACCTGTCTTTCAACGCGCAATGAAGCCGAAGTATGTCGCCTGAGTGCGCAACCTACTGTTGGCGCACGAGGGGACGAAACAAACCAGAATGATTGACACAGTCATGCTTATCAAGGTGATTCCTTGTCACTCCTGTTGTGCAACTTTCGAAGCATGTTTCACAAGCAAGACCAGCTATGTGCATTTATTGAGGCTTGTTCTGTAGATATTGTTCTTGGGACAGAAACTTGGCTTACACCCGATATTGGGGACAACGAGCTGTCGCTCTCTAGAAATTTTACTATATTTAGAAATGATAGGGTGGGCGCACGGGAAGGCGGTGTTGTAGTTGCCGTGCAATCTAATCTATGTGCTCGCGTTGTTGACACACAGTCAAATATAGAAATTTTGTGGATTTCACTTCAGGTCTGTCCCTCTGTGACTTGCGCAGTCGGAGTCTGTTACCGTCCGCCTGATGCTACTTCTGAATTCATCGAGAGTCTTAATCATTTCCTAACTTTAATCCAAGACAAGTATCCAACTTCACCTATAATACTTGCTGGCGATTTTAACTACCCCACAATAAATTGGCAGAGGTGTACGCCCCTAGTTTGCGCAAAGAAGAGCGAATGCAAGGAATTTCTCGATGTTCTTTGTTCATTTGATCTTCATCAAATAGTTTGCAAACCAACACGTGGAAAAGCTATTCTAGATCTAGTCCTCACAACCAATCCGGAAAATATGCTTGTTCACGTCCTTGAATGTATTAGCGACCACAACGTAGTACACTGTGAATACCAATTACAAAGTAGTAAACCAGAAAAGGCAACGAAATCAATTTACGATTACTCCCGTGCAAATATCGACGCGATTCTTACAGAGCTGTCATATTTTTCTGTGTGGTTCTTGGAAACCATGGCTTATCGCAATACAAATGATAACTGGCTCGCTATCCGAAGGAAGCTTATTGAACTGAAACAAAAGCACGTTCCCAAAATTAGAATAACGTCATCAACACAGAGCACATGGTTCACGTCCCAAGTGAAGAGAGCAATAAATAAAAAGAAACGCCTTTACTCTAAAGCTAAGTTGTCCCACTCAGATGGTGATTGGCAGCGATGCCAAGAACAATCAAATAAATGTAAAGCTGAAATTGAAGCATCTAAAGACAAGTTTTTTAACGGTGACATCGTCAGCATGATAATGAACAATCCGAAAAAGTTTTGAAAAGTAATTAACCCTAAACACTCTTCTCAATCCACTATACCAATCGTTAATAACGATGTGCTACTCTCACCATCTGAAGCTGCGACTGAATTAAACTCGTTTTTCAGCTCTGTATTCACAAACGAAAATCCAATTCCACCTGACCTTACGTTTCCTTCAATTGACTCATCTATGAATGATCTCATAATTACACCAGAGGGAATAGAATCGGCCATCGATCGACTTTCTAATAACTCAGCGCCAGGTCCAGACGGCATCTGCACAAAGATGCTTAAAATGAGTAAACCTATATTATCTCCCGTATTAGCCACCCTTTTCCAGCAATCAATAGATACTGGAATCGTACCAGATGACTGGAAGGTCGGTCGTATCACTCCCTTTTACAAATCAGGTGACCGTTCCGTGCCCTCAAACTATAGACCTATATCCTTAACTAGTATTCCATGTAAATTACTTGAGCATATCATATCTTCCGCAGTTATGAAATATTTATCTGAACATAACTTCTTTTCTAACAATCAACATGGATTTCAGAAAGGACGCTCTTGTGAAACACAGCTTTTTGAACTTATAACTGATCTTCATCAAGCTGTTCACGATTCCATAATAATCGATGCCATATTTATTGACTTCAAGAAAGCATTCGATAAAGTTCCCCATTTTCGCTTAATGACGAAACTTAGCCGGCTTAACATACATGAAAAAATTGTTAATTGGATCTCAAGTTTTTTAACCGATCGCTACCAATTTGTTTCCGTAAATGATCACTTTTCCGCTTTAGCACAAGTTAAATCTGGCGTTCCCCAGGGATCCGTACTTGGCCCAATCTTATTCTTAATTTACATTAATGACATCAGTAACAACCTGACCTCAACAGTTCGATTGTTTGCAGATGACTGCGTGCTTAACAGACAAATTATTACCTCTGAAGACGCTAATATTTTACAGGCCGACCTAAACAAAATTTCACTTTGGTGCGAGCAATGGCAAATGGAAATTAATGTTTCTAAAACAAAAACTATGACATTTACCAGAGCCAGTAACGTTCACTTAAGTTCATATTTTATGAACAGCATATGCATAGAGAATGTGTATACATTAAAATATTTGGGAGTCCATTTAACTTCTAACCTTACATGGAATGATCACATTGATGAAATAATTTCGAAAGCAAATAAAACACTTGGTTTCATTAGGCGAAATTTATATTTAGCAAATCAGTCAACTAAATTATTAGCTTACACAGCTCTAGTTCGCTCAAAGATTGAATACGCTTCCATAATATGGAATCCAAATCAGACTTACCTAATAAACAAGCTGGAATCTTTACAAAATAAAGCGGCACGCTTCATTACTAAAACATGATCTAGAACATCCAGCATCACGGCTATCAAAAAGTCCCTCCAATTACCGTCTCTAGAAACACGACGACTGTTAGCACTACTTTCCCACTTCCACAGATTGTATCATGCCCCGTCATCCTTTACAGCATCCCATATCAAACCCCCACAAAAAATTTTCCCCCGCCTCGACCATCCCTTCAAAGTGCGTCCTATGTTTGCGCGTACGAATCTCCTGCGACAATCACCGCTCTTTCTAGCTATTCATCACTGGAATAAGCTGCCAAAAGAAATTGCTTCTATACGTGATCATGACTCATTTGTAAGTAATTTGAAACGCAGTTTTACGCATGTTGGGTAAAAGCAGAATTTTATGCCTTTGACGCATTGTAAGTGTATCTACATGCTTTGTACGGAGTGTTGTTGTTCTTTTTTTTGTATGCATGTATGCAATTCTCTCTCCTTTTTTTCTTTTTATATTTTCTTGTTGTATTCGGTGGTCCTTACCGCGATGTTCTATATTGCCTTGCCCCCCCCCCCCCCTAATTGTGTTTGAAATATCCTGTTGTTAACCCCCCCCCCCCCTATGTAATGCCCATAAGGGCCTTTAGGGTATCTGAATAAAAAAAAAATAAAAAAAAAGCAGGAATACGTTTTAAGGTGTGTGCCCGCCGGTGCGCCGCTGCTGAACTGAGCAAGCCGATTCCGTGCCCCGCTTTTTATGGCGTAAGCAGGCACCTGTCGATGCGCAGTCGTCGTTGTCGAGCTCCTGATGCCCAGCAGAAACAGTAGATACTAGCAGATGCCTAGATGGCCCGTCCCTGTAGTCATTCCGGTCAGGGTAGGTGTCACTGCGCTGTCAGCTGCAAAAGAAGGAATACGTTTTTTGCGCCGCTGCCGAACTAAGCAAGCCGATTCCGTGCCCCGCTTTTTATGGCGTAGGCAGGCGCCTGTCGATGCGCAGTCGTGTTGTCGAGCTCTTGATGCGCAGCAGAGCCAGTAGATACCAGAAGATGCGTAGATGGCACGGCCCGGTAGACATTCCGGTCAGGGTATACGTGTCACTGCGCTGTCAGCTGCAAAAGCAGGAATACGTTTTAAGGCATGTGCCCGCCGGTGCGCTGTTGCCGATTTACGCAAGCCGATTCCGTGCCCCGCTTTTTATGGCGTAAGCAGGCGCCTGTCGATGCGCAGTCGTCGTTGTCGAGCTCCTGATGCGCAGCAGAGCCAGTTGATACCAGAAGATGCGTAGATTGCCCGGCCCTGTAGTCATTTCGATCAGGGTAGGTGTCACTGCGCTGTCAGCTGCAAAAGCAAGAATACGTTTTAAGGTGTGTGCCCGCCGGTGCGCCACTGACGAATTACGCAAGCCGATTCCGTGCCCCGCTTTTTATGGCGTAGGCAGGCGCCTGTCGAGGCGCAGCAGAGAATGTAGATACCAGAAGATGCGTAGATGGCCCGGCGCGGTAGACATTCCGGTCAGGGTAGATGTCACTGCGCTGTCAGCTGCAAAAGCAGGACTACGTTTTAAGGTCTGTGCCCGCCGTTGCGCCATTGCAGAATTACGCAAGCCGATTCCGTGCCCTGTTTTTATGGCGTAGGAAGCGCCTGACGATGCGCAGTCGTCGTTTTCGAGCTCCTGATGCGCAGCAGAGCCTGTAGATACCAGATGATGCGTAGATGGCCCGATGCGGTAGACATTCCTGTCAGGGTAGGTGTCACTACGCTGTCTGCTGCAAAAGTAGGAATACGTTTTAAGGTGTGTGCCCGCCGGTGCGCCGCTGCTGAATTACGCAAGCCGATTCCGTGCATCGCTTTTTAAGGCGGAGGCAGGCGCCTGTCGATACGCAGTCGTCGTTGTCGAGCTCCTGTTGCGCAGCAGAGCCAGTAGATACCAGAAGATGCCGAGATGGCCCGGCGCTGCAGTCATTCCGGTCATGGTAGGTGTCACTGCGCTGTCAGATGCAAAAGAAGGAATACGTTTTAAGGTGTGTGCCCGCCGGTGCGCCGCTGCCGAATTACGCAAGCCGATTCCGTGCCCCGCTTTTTATGGCGTAAGCAGGCGCCTGTCGACGCGCAGTCGTCGTTGTCGAGCTCCTGATGCGCAGCAGAGCCAGTAGATAGCAGAAGATGCCTAGATGCCCCGTCCCGGTAGACATTCCGGTCAGGGTAGGTGTCACTGCGCTGTCAGCTGCAGAAGCAGGAATACGTTTTAAGGTGTGTGCCCTCCGGTGCGCCGCTGCCACTTTAAGGAAGCTGATTCCGTGCCCCGCTTTTTATGGCGTAAGCAGTCGCCTGTCGATGCGCAGTCGTCGTTGTCGAGCTCCTGATGCGCAGCAGAGCCAGTATATACCAGAAGATGCGTAGATGGCACGGCTTGCTAGACACTCCGGTCAGGGTAGGTGTCACTGCGCCGTCAGCTGCAAAAGCATGATTACGTTTTAAGGTGTGTGACTGCCGGTGCGCCGCTGCCGAACTGAGCAAGCCGATTCCGTGCCCCGCTTTTTATAGCGTAAGCAGGCGCCGGTTGATGCGCAGTTGTCGGTGTCGAGCTCCTGATGCGCAGCAGAGCCAGTAGATACCAGAACATGCGTAGATGGCCCGGCTCGGTAGACAGTCCGGTCAGGGTAGGTGTCACTGAGCTGTAAGCTGCAAAAACATTACTTTTTAAGGTGTGTGCCCGCCGGTGCGCCGATGCCGAACTGAGCAAGCCGATTCCGTGTCCCGCTTTTTATGGCGTAAGCAGGCGCCTGTCGATGCGCAGTCGTCGTTGTCGAGCTCCTGATGCGCAGCAGAGCCAGTAGATACCAGAAGATGCGTAGATGGCCTTGCCCGGTAGACATTCCGGTCAGGGTAGGTGTCACTGCGCTTTCAGCTGCAAAAGCTGGAATACCTTTTAAGGTGTGTGCCCTCCGGTGCGCCGCTGCCACTTTAAGGAAGCTGATTCCTTTCCCCGCTTTTTATGGCGTAAGCAGGCGCCTGTCGATGCGCAGTCGTCGTAGTCGAGCTCCTGATGCGCAGCGGAGCCAGCAGATACCAGAAGATGCGTAGATGGCCTTGCCCGGTAGACATTCCGGTCAGGGTAGAAGTGACTGCGCTGCCAGCTGCAAAAGTATGAATAAGTTTTTTAGGGTTCCTGCCGCCGATGCGCCGCTGCCGAACTGAGCAAGCCGATTCCGTGCCCCGCTTTTTATGGCGTAAGCAGGCGCCTGTCGATGCGCATTCGACGTTGTCGAGCTCCTGATGCGCAGCAGAGCCACTAGATACCAGAAGATGCGTAGATGGCCAGGCCCGGTAGACAGTCCGGTCAGGGTAGGTGTCACTGCGCTTTCAGCTGCAAAAGCTGGAATACATTTTAAGGTTTGTGCCCGCCGGTGCCCCGCTGCCGAACTGAGCAAGCCGATTCCGTGCCCTGCATTTTATGGCCTAAGTAGGCGCCTGTCGATGCGAAGTGGACGTTGTCGAGCTCCTGATGCGCAGCAGAGCTAATAGATACCTGAAGATGCGTAGATGGCCAGGCCCGGTAGATATTGCGGTCGTGGTAGGTGTCACTGCGCTGTCAGCTGCAAAAACAGGAATACCAGTGAAACAGCGCAACGGTACAAGGCCAGAGGAAAAGAAAGGACGATACACAGCGCTGACTAACAACAGAATGTTTATTCAGTGAGCCATGCTTATAAAGGCGCCAGGGACACTGAAAAAACAGAAAAAAGCAGACACAGAACCGTGACAGATATCCCTCCAACCAGGCACGTATTTGATAACACAAGGCTAGCATGTGTGCAAAAATTCATGTTCTTTCTGCAAGATAGCGACAGAAGGGGTGCTTACGCACCTCTGACCCAGCTTCAAGACCTCAGACGCTTCGATAACTTCTCTAGTCAGCTGATCTTTGTGTCTATCAAAAATTCTGGTTTTGTCATACAGAGGCTGGCACGAACAATCACGACAGTGAACACCAATGTGGCGGGCAGCGTTCTTCACATCATTATTGTGCTCCCTCAGCCTATCGTTCAAACAACGACCAGTTTGTCCAACATATGAACCACCACAACTCAAAGGGATCGAATAAACCAGATTCTCTACGCACTTCACAAGTTTTACCTCATGCTTTTTTGTGCAGATGGGTTCACCTTCATTTGACTTTTTGGGGCCATTTACACGCGCGCACAGACTTCTCAATTTCACAGGAGCTGAAAACACAACATCTACTCCGGCTCTCTTACCTATTCTTTTCAAATTATGCGATACAACATGAATGTAGGCTATCACAGACACATTTTTTTCTTCTGGTACTATGCTCGACAGCGGCGGAAAGTTTTAACTTTTTCAGCATCCCCTCCGCTACAGCTACTAAGACGTTGAGGGGGTATCCTGCAGTAACGAGCCTCTGAACCTGATAATAAAAACTATTGGCAGTCATGTGGGTGCAAGATTTTTTCATGGCGTTACTGAAGCAAGACGCTATAATGCCCCTTTTTACGAGCTTCGAATGAGAGGAACTGTACGGAAGCAACGAATTTTTGCTCCTAGGTTCAAAAGACCAGCACATATGTGCAACAGTGAAGTACAGGGTCAGGTCAAGAAATTTTATGCAGTCATCAACAGGTACTTCATGTGTCACTTCAAGAGGCGCGAGGACTTCAGAAAAAACTGAAAGAATGGCATTAACTTCTTGATAAAAATTCACCGCATCGGATTTTATCAGAATCAGGTAGTCATCTAAAAAACGGAAAACGTTTTCAGCATTTGAGCTAATGAGACGATTTTAAAGCGTCCTGTCTAGCATGGCTAAGTAAAAATCGCTGAGCAATGGAGCAATGCACGCTCCTATGCATATCCCTTTCTTTTGAATAAAAACACGCCCATCAAATTCAGCGTAAATGGACTCAAGGTATGTTTGTAAGAGGGCCAAGAAGTTTTGTACGAAGATGCCGGAGGCATTCTGAAAAGAAACAGCTCCGTACCTGTCAATTACTTCTTTCATGCACTCTAGCAGTTCTTCATGTGGGATAGAATAATACAAGTCTTTGACGTCAATTGAGAAGGCACGCAGCCGTTTGTCCTGGTTATTCTTCAAAAAGTCAGTTACATCGTCCGATTTTTTCACCTGATAAGGGTCGTCAATAGTTAAAAGACCTAAGTTCTTAACTGGAAATCATGTCAGACCAACGTGCCCATCAGTTATTGTTGACCAGGAATACGTTTTAAGGTGTGTGCCAACCGGTGCGCCGCTGCCGAATTAAGCAAGCCGATTCCGTGAACTGCATTTTACGCCCTAAGTAGGCGCCTGTCGATGCGAAGTCGACGTTGTCGAGCTCCTGATGCGCAGCAGAGCCAGTAGATACCAGAAGATGCGTAGATAGCCAGGCCCGGTAGACAGTCCGGTCAGGGTAGGTGTCACTGCGCTTTCAGCTGCAAAAGCTGGAATACATTTTAAGGTTTTTGCCCGCCGGTGCGCCGCTCCCGAAGTGAGCAAGCCGATTCCGTGCCCCGCATTTTATGGCGTAAGCAGGCGCCGGTTAATGCGCAGTCGTCGGTGTCGAGCTCCTGATGCGCAGCAGAGCCAGTAGATACCAGAACATGCGAAAATGGCCCGGCTCGGTAGACAGTCCGGTCAGGGTAGGTGTCACTGAGCTGTAAGCTGCAAATTCATGATTACTTTTTAAGGTGTGTGCCCGCCGGTGCGCCGCTGCCGAACTGAGCAAGCCGATTCCGTGCCCTTGCTTTTTATGGCGTAAGCAGGCGCCTGTCGATGCGCATTCGTCGTTGTCGAGCTTCTGATGTGCAGCAGAGCCAGTAGATACCAGAAGATGCCTAGATGGCCCGGCCCTGTAGTCATTACCATCAGGGTAGGTGTCACTGCGCTGTCAGCTGCAAAAGCAGGAATACGTTTTAAGGTGTGTGCCCGCCGGTGCGCCGCTGCCGAAATGAGCAAGCCGATTCCGTTCCCCGCTTTTTATGGCGTAAGCAGGCGCCTGTCGATGCGCAGTCGTCGTTGTCGAGCTCCTGATGCGCAGCAGAACCAGTAGATACTAGAAGATGCCTAGATGGCCCGTCCCTGTAGTCATTCTGGTCAGGGTAGGTGTCACTGCGCTGTCAGCTGTAAAAGCAGGAATACGTTTTAAGGTGTGTGCCCGCCGGTGCGCCGCTGCCGAACTGAGCAAGCCGATTCCATGCCCCGCTTTTTATGGCGTAAGCAGGCACCTGTCGATGCGCAGTCGTCGTTGTCGAGCTCCTGATGCGCAGCAGAACCAGTAGATACTAGAAGATGCCTAGATGGCCCGTCCCTGTAGTCATTCAGGTCAGGGTAGGTGTCACTGCGTTGTCAGCTGCAAAACAGGAATACGTTTTAAGGTGTGTGCCCGCCGGTGCGCCGCTGCCGAACTGAGCAAGCCGATTCCATGCCCCGCTTTTTATGGCGTAAGCAGGCACCTGTCGATGCGCAATCGTCGTTGTCGAGCTCCTGATGCGCAGCAGAACCAGTAGATACTAGAAGATGCCTAGATGGCCCGTCCCTGTAGTCATTCTGGTCAGGGTAGGTGTCACTGCGCTGTCAGCTGTAAAAGCAGGAATACGTTTTAAGGTGTGTGCCCGCCGGTGCGCCGCTGCCGAACTGAGCAAGCCGATTCCATGCCCCGCTTTTTATGGCGTAAGCAGGCACCTGTCGATGCGCAGTCGTCGTTGTCGAGCTCCTGATGCGCAGCAGAACCAGTAGATACTAGAAGATGCCTAGATGGCCCGTCCCTGTAGTCATTCAGGTCAGGGTAGGTGTCACTGCGTTGTCAGCTGCAAAACAGGAATACGTTTTAAGGTGTGTGCCCGCCGGTGCGCCGCTGCCGAACTGAGCAAGCCGATTCCATGCCCCGCTTTTTATGGCGTAAGCAGGCACCTGTCGATGCGCAGTCGTCGTTGTCGAGCTCCTGATGCGCAGCAGAACCGGTAGATACCAGAAGATGCCTAGATGGCCCGGCCCGGTAGACATTCCTATCAGGGTAGGTGTCACTGCGTTGTCAGCTGCAAAAGCAGGAATACGTTTTAATGTGTGTGCCCGCCGGTGCGCCGCTGCCGAACTGAGCAAGCCGATTCCGTGCCCCGCGTTTTATGGCATAAGCAGGCGCCTGTCGATGCGAAGTCGTCGTTGTCGAGTTCCTGATGCGCAGCAGAGCCGGTAGATACTAGAAGATGCCTAGATGGCCCGGCCCGGTAGACATTCTTATCAGGGTAGGTGTCACTGCGCTGTCAGCTGCAAAAGCAGGAATACGTTTTAATGTGTGTGCCCGCCGGTGCGCCGCTGCCGAACTGAGCAAGCCGATTCCATGCCCCGCTTTTTATGGCGTAAGCAGGCACCTGTCGATGCGCAGTCGTCGTTGTCGAGCTCCTGATGCGCAGCAGAACCAGTAGATACTAGAAGATGCCTAGATGGCCCGTCCCTGTAGTCATTCAGGTCAGGGTAGGTGTCACTGCGTTGTCAGCTGCAAAACAGGAATACGTTTTAAGGTGTGTGCCCGCCGGTGCGCCGCTGCCGAACTGAGCAAGCCGATTCCATGCCCCGCTTTTTATGGCGTAAGCAGGCACCTGTCGATGCGCAGTCGTCGTTGTCGAGCTCCTGATGCGCAGCAGAACCAGTAGATACTAGAAGATGCCTAGATGGCCCGTCCCTGTAGTCATTCTGGTCAGGGTAGGTGTCACTGCGCTGTCAGCTGTAAAAGCAGGAATACGTTTTAATGTGTGTGCCCGCCGGTGCGCCGCTGCCGAACTGAGCAAGCCGATTCCGTGCCCCGCGTTTTATAGCATAAGCAGGCGCCTGTCGATGCGAAGTCGTCGTTGTCGAGTTCCTGATGCGCAGCAGAGCCGGTAGATACCAGAAGATGCCTAGATGGCCCGGCCCGGTAGACATTCCTATCAGGGTAGGTGTCACTGCGCTGTCAGCTGCAAAAGCAGGAATACGTTTTAATGTGTGTGCCCGCCGGTGCGCCGCTGCCGAAATGAGCAAGCCGATTCTGTTCCCCGCTTTTTATGGCGTAAGCAGGCGCCTGTCGATGCCCAGTCGTCGTTGTCGAGCTCCTGATGTGCAGCAGAGCCAGTAGATACCAGAAGATGCCTAGATGGCCCGGCCCTGTAGTCATTACCATCAGGGTAGGTGTCACTGCGCTGTCAGCTGCAAAAGCAGGAATACGTTTTAAGGTGTGTGCCCGCCGGTGCGCCGCTGCCGAAATGAGCAAGCCGATTCCGTTCCCCGCTTTTTATGGCGTAAGCAGGCGCCTGTCGATGCGCAGTCGTCGTTGTCGAGCTCCTGATGCGCAGCAGAACCAGTAGATACTAGAAGATGCCTAGATGGCCCGTCCCTGTAGACATTCCTATCAGGGTAGGTGTCACTGCGCTGTCAGCTGTAAAAGCAGGAATACGTTTTAAGGTATGTGCCCGCCGGTGCGCCGCTGCTGAACTGAGCAAGCCGATTCCGTGCCCCGCTTTTAATGGCATAAGCAGGCGCCTGTCGATGCGACGTCGTCGTTGTCGAGCTCCTGATGCGCAGCAGAGCCGGTAGATACCAGAAGATGCCTAGATGGCCCGGCCCGGTAGACATTCATATCAGGGTAGGTGTCACTGCGCTGTCAGCTGGAAAAGCAGGAATACGTTTTAATGTGTGTGCCCGCCGGTGCGCCGCTGCCGAAATGAGCAAGCCGATTCCATGCCCCGCTTTTTATGGCGTAAGCAGGCACCTGTCGATGCGAAGTCTTCGTTGTCGAGCTCCTGATGCGCAGCAGAACCAGTAGATACTAGAAGATGCCTAGATGGCCCGTCCCTGTAGTCATTCTGGTCAGGGTAGGTGTCACTGCGCTGTCAGCTGGAAAAGCAGGAATACGTTTTATTGTGTGTGCCCGCCGGTGCGCCGCTGCCGAAATGAGCAAGCCGATTCTGGTCCCCGCTTTTTATGGCGTAAGCAGGCGCCTGTCGATGCCCAGTCGTCGTTGTCGAGCTCCTGATGTGCAGCAGAGCCAGTAGATACCAGAAGATGCCTAGATGGCCCGGCCCTGTAGTCATTACCATCAGGGTAGGTGTCACTGCGCTGTCAGCTGCAAAAGCAGGAATACGTTTTAAGGTGTGTGCCCGCCGGTGCGCCGCTGCCGAAATGAGCAAGCCGATTCCGTTCCCCGCTTTTTATGGCGTAAGCAGGCGCCTGTCGATGCGCAGTCGTCGTTGTCGAGCTCCTGATGCGCAGCAGAACCAGTAGATACTAGAAGATGCCTAGATGGCCCGTCCCTGTAGACATTCAGGTCTGGGTAGGTGTCACTGCGTTGTCAGCTGCAAAACAGGAATACGTTTTAAGGTGTGTGCCCGCCGGTGCGCCGCTGCCGAACTGAGCAAGCCGATTCCATGCCCCGCTTTTTATGGCGTAAGCAGGCACCTGTCGATGCGCAGTCGTCGTTGTCGAGCTCCTGATGCGCAGCAGAACCAGTAGATACTAGAAGATGCCTAGATGGCCCGTCCCTGTAGTCATTCTGGTCAGGGTAGGTGTCACTGCGCTGTCAGCTGTAAAAGCAGGAATACGTTTTAATGTGTGTGCCCGCCGGTGCGCCGCTGCCGAACTGAGCAAGCCGATTCCGTGCCCCGCGTTTTATAGCATAAGCAGGCGCCTGTCGATGCGAAGTCGTCGTTGTCGAGTTCCTGATGCGCAGCAGAGCCGGTAGATACCAGAAGATGCCTAGATGGCCCGGCCCGGTAGACATTCCTATCAGGGTAGGTGTCACTGCGCTGTCAGCTGCAAAAGCAGGAATACGTTTTAAGGTATGTGTCCGCCAGTGCGCCGCTGCCGAACTGAGCGAGCCGATTCCGTTCCCCGCTTTTTATGGCGTAAGCAGGCGCCTGTCGATGCGCAGTCGTCGTTGTCGACCTCCTGATGCGCAGCAGAGCCAGTAAATACCAGAAGATGCCTAGATGGCCCGGCCCGGTAGACATTCATATCATGGTAGGTGTCACTGCGCTGTCAGCTGGAAAAGCAGGAATACGTTTTAATGTGTGTGCCCGCCGGTGCGCCGCTGCCGAAATGAGCAAGCCGATTCCGTTCCCCGCTTTTTATGGCGTAAGCAGGCGCCTGTCGATGACCAGTCGTCGTTGTCGAGCTCCTGATATGCAGCAGAGCCAGTAGATACCAGAAGATGCCTAGATGGCCCGTCCCTGTAGTCATTCTGGTCAGGGTAGGTGTCACTGCGCTGTCAGCTGGAAAAGCAGGAATACAATTTAATGTGTGTGCCCGCCGGTGCGCCGCTGCCGAAATGAGCAAGCCGATTCCGGTCCCCGCTTTTTATGGCGTAAGCAGGCGCCTGTCGATGCCCAGTCGTCGTTGTCGAGCTCCTGATGTGCAGCAGAGCCAGTAGATACCAGAAGATGCCTAGATGGCCCGGCCCTGTAGTCATTACCATCAGGGTAGGTGTCACTGCGCTGTCAGCTGCAAAAGCAGGAATACGTTTTAAGGTGTGTGCCCGCCGGTGCGCCGCTGCCGAAATGAGCAAGCCGATTCCGTTCCCCGCTTTTTATGGCGTAAGCAGGCGCCTGTCGATGCGCAGTCGTCGTTGTCGAGCTCCTGATGCGCAGCAGAACCAGTAGATACTAGAAGATGCCTAGATGGCCCGTCCCTGTAGACATTCCTATCAGGGTAGGTGTCACTGCGCTGTCAGCTGTAAAAGCAGGAATACGTTTTAAGGTATGTGCCCGCCGGTGCGCCGCTGCTGAACTGAGCAAGCCGATTCCGTGCCCCGCTTTTT
>JARKHS020029358.1:0-16812 GCA_030143305.2 Amblyomma americanum
ATGCCTTAAAACGTATTCCTGCTTTTGCAGCTGACAGCGCAGTGACACTTATACTCTGACCGGAATGTCTACCGGGCCGGGCCCTCTACGCATCTTCTGGTATCTACTGGCTCTGCTGCGCATCAGGAGCTCGACAACGACGACTGCGCATCGACAGGTGCCTGCTTACGCCATAAAAAGCGGGGCACGGAATCGGCATGCTCAGTTCGGCAGCGGCGCACCGGCGGGCACACACCTTAAAACGTATTCCTGCTTCTGCAGCTGACAGCGCAGTGACACCTACCCTGACCGGAATGTCTACCGGGCCGGGCCATCTAGGCATCTTCTGGTATCTACTGGCTCTGCTGCGCATCAGGACTCGACAACGACGACTGCGCTCGACAGGCGCCTGATTACGCAATAAAAAGCTGGCACGGAATCGGCTTGCTCAGTTCGGCAGCGGCGTACCGGCGGGCACACACCTTAAAACGTATTCCTGGTTTGCAGCTGACAGCGCAGTGACACCTACCCTGACCGGAATGTCTACCGGGCCGGGCATCTAGGCATCTTCTGGTATCTACTGGCTCTGCTGCGCATCAGGACTCGACAACGACGACTGCGCTCGACAGGCGCCTGATTACGCAATAAAAAGCTGGCACGGAATCGGCTTGCTCAGTTCGGCAGCGGCGTACCGGCGTGCACACACCTTAAAACGTATTCCTGGTTTGCAGCTGACAGCGCAGTGACATCTACCCTGATAGGAATGTCTACCGGGCCGGGCCCTCTACGCATCTTCTGGTATCTACTGGCTCTGTTGCGCATCAGGAGCTCGACAACGACGACTGCGCATCGACAGGCGCCTGCTTACGCCATAAAAGGCGGGGGACGGAATCGGCTTGCTCATTTCGGCAGCGGCAGCACCGGCGGGCACACACCTTAAAACGTATTCCTGCTTTTGCAGCTGACAGCGCAGTGACACCTACCCTGACCGGAATGACTACAGCGCCGGGCCATCTACGGCATCTTCTGGTATCTACTGGCTCTGCTGCGCATCAAGAGCTCGACAACGACGACTGCGCATCGACAGGCGCCTGCTTACGCCATAAAAAGCGGGGAACGGAATCGGCTTGCTCAGTTCGGCAGCGGCGCACCGGCGGGCACACACCTTAAAACGTATTCCTGCTTTTGCAGCTGACAGCGCAGTGACACCTACCCTGACCGGAATGACTACAGGGCCGGGCCATCTACGCATCTTCTGGTATCTACTGGCTCTGCTGCGCATCAGGAGCTCGACAACGACGACTGCGCGTCGACAGGCGCCTCCTTACGCCATAAAAAGCGGGGCACGGAATCGGCTTGCTCAATTCGGCAGCGGCGCACCGGCGGGCACACACCTTAAAACGTATTCCTGCTTTTGCAGCTGACAGCGCAGTGACACCTACCCTGACAGGAATGTCTACCGGGCCGGGCCATCTAGGCATCTTCTGGTATCTACTGGCTCTGCTGCGCATCAGGAGCTCGACAACGACGACTGCGCATCGACAGGTGCCTGCTTACGCCATAAAAAGCGGGGCACGGAATCGGCTTTCTCAGTTAGGCAGCGGCGCACCGGCGGGCACACACCTTAAAACGTATTCCTGCATCTGCAGCTGACAGCGCAGTGACACCTACCCTGACCGGAATGTCTACCGGGCCGGGGCATCTAGGCATCTTCTGCTATCTACTGGCTCTGCTGCGCATCAGGAGCTCGACAACGACGACTGCGCGTCGACAGGCGCCTGCTTACGCCATAAAAAGCGGGGCACGGAATCGGCTTGCGTAATTCGGCAGCGGCGCACCGGCGGGCACACACCTTAAAACGTATTCCTTCTTTCTGCAGCTGACAGCGCAGTGACACCTACCCTGACCGGAATGTCTACCGGGCCGGGCCATCTAGGCATCTTCTGGTATCTACTGGCTCTGCTGCGCATCAGGAACTCGACAACGACGACTGCGCTCGACAGGCGCCTGCTTACGCAATAAAAAGCGGGCACGGAATCGGCTTGCTCAGTTCGGCAGCAGCGTACCGGCGTGCACACACCTTAAAACGTATTCCTGCTTTTGCAGCTGACTGCGCAGTGACATCTACCCTGATAGGAATGTCTACCGTGCCGGGCCATCTAGGCATCTTCTGGTATCTACTGGCTCTGCTGCGCATCAGGAGCTCGACAACGACGACTGCGCATGGACAGGCGCCTGCTTACGCCATGAAAAGCGGGGCACGAAATCGGCTTGCTCAGTTCGGCAGCGGTGTACCGGCGGGCACACACCTTAAAACGTATTCCTGCTTTTGCAGCTGACAGCGCAGTGACACCTACCGTGATAGGAATGTCTACCGAGCCGGGCCATCTAGGCATCTTCTGGTATCTACTGGCTCTGCTGCGCATCAGGAGCTCGACAACGACGACTGCGCATCGACAGGCGCCTGCTTATGCCATAAAAAGCGGGGCACGGAATCGGCTTCCTCAGTTCGGCAGCGGCGCACCGGCGGGCACACACCTTAAAACGTGTTCCTGCTTTTGCAGCTGACAGCGCAGTGACACCTACCCTGATAGGAATGTCTACCGGGCCGGGCCATCTAGGCATCTTCTGGTATCTACTGGCTCTGCTGCGCATCAGGAGCTCGACAACGACGACTGCGCATCGACAGGCGCCTGCTTACGCCATAAAAAGCGGAGAACGGAATCGGCTTGCTCATTTCGGCAGCGGCGCACCGGCGGGACACACCTTAAAACGTATTCCTGCTTTTGCAGCTGACAGCGCAGTGACACCTACCCTGACCGGAATGACTACAGCGCCGGGCCATCTCGGCATCTTCTGGTATCTACTGGCTCTGCTGCGCATCAGGAGCTCGACAACGACGACTGCGCATCGACAGGCGCCTGCTTACGCCATAAAAAGCGGGGCACGGAATCGGCTTGCTCAGTTCGGCAGCGGCGCACCGGCGGGCACACACCTTAAAACGTATTCCTGCTTCTGCAGCTGACAGCGCAGTGACACCTACCCTGACCGGAATGTCTACCGGGCCGGGCCATCTAGGCATCTTCTGGTATCTACTGGCTCTGCTGCGCATCAGGAGCTCGACAACGACGACTGCGCATCGACAGGCGCCTGCTTACGCCATAAAAAGCGGGGCACGGAATCGGCTTGCTCATTTCGGCAGCGGCGCACCGGCGGGCACACACCTTAAAACGTATTCCTGCTTTTGCAGCTGACAGCGCAGTGACACCTACCCTGATCGGAATGACTACCGGGCCGGGCCATCTAGGCATCTTCTGGTATCTACTGGCTCTGCTGCGCATCAGGAGCTCGACAACGACGACTGCGCATCGATCAGGCGCCTGCTTACGCCATAAAAAGCGGGGAACGGAATCGGCTTGTCAGTTCGGCAGCGGCGCACCGGCGGACACATACCTTGAAACGTATTCCTGCTTTTGCAGCTGACAGCGCAGTGACACCTACCCTGACCGGAATGACTACAGCGCCGGGCCATCTCGGCATCTTCTGGTATCTACTGGCTCTGCTGCGCATCAGGAGCTCGACAACGACGACTGCGCATCGACAGGCGCCTGCTTACGCCATAAAAGGCGGGGGACGGAATCGGCTTGCTCATTTCGGCAGCGGCGCACCGGCGGACACACACCTTAAAACGTATTCCTGCTTTTGCAGCTGACAGCGCAGTGACACCTACCCTGATCGGAATGACTACAGGGCCGGGTCATCTACGCATCTTCTGGTATCTACTGGCTCTGCTGCGCATAAGCATCTCGACAACGACGACTGCGCATCGACAGGCGCCTGCCTACACTGTAAAAAAATTGCTCCGCAGTACAGAGAAACCTGCTGGCAATGCGTTGCCGGAGGCTTTTCCGCAACATGAGGTACGGACTGAATGTCAGAAACAGAGACTCCGTATGACGACTGTCACATTCTTGGTAACGGGAAGTTACGCCATGCTATGCACGAGACCGAAATCGTTTTTTCACAACGAATGCTTATGTTTTGTTCTTATTGGAGTTTCCGCAATGTGTATGCATACGTCCTCCGTTCACTCGGAAGTCATTTCATCTTGAGCGGAAATTATCTGTATTGTAATTATGTACTTTCTGTAGTACATGAACATGCGTCTTCGTATAGCTTCTGCCCGCAATGTTCACTGCAGATATAGCCGTCCAGGTGCCGAAGAAATAAGTATTATGTACAAGGCTTTTCTTTACGCATATTATGTATTGCATACGTACAAAGAATGCAGCTTAGAATGAAAGAGTGGTAAGTGTTTGGGTGAGTACAAGTACATACGTTTTATTTTCATGGCAAACTACACACATTGTACATCTGCACATTGCTCTCGGATCCATCTGAAAAGCATTAAAAAAATCCTCATTTAGTGGTCACACAACACCAAATATAAATTTCACAAATACATTTCTACCATCCGCTATTGAACAATCGGCTTTCGTAGAAGCTTTCAAAAGCCATTCACCGAGAACCAACCCGTTATAATTTATTGCCCAAAATTCATTTCTCATAACAGTAAACAGTAAAAACCACAGGTCCAGAAAGATGCAGACAAAATGCGCTTTCCCGGGCGGCACTGTGCGCATGAAAGTCTTTACAGTTGCTTATCATTTTGTGCAAATAGAAAGTAGCTCAGGATGGGGGCCAGATGCAATTCAATGCAGGTGCCTTTCTGTACATAGTACTAAATGCACAACTTAGCGAGCAAGGAACATTGGTAACATCTGAAAAAGGTGGGAGACGCTTGCCGAATTTATCGTCCATCCAATTTGTTATAGGCAAGACAAGACGAAGCGAAAGTCCCGCACTCAGTTTATATCCAGTTCCCGGGCATGCCCGTTGCGGCAGATTATGACGCTTTTTATTATGACACAAACTTGGAATACGGCCCCAGGAAGCACACTTCCCCAAAACCGCATGTTTTCACTCATAGCTTCCATTATCTCAGCATGTGCAAGAAAATTTACTAATATCTGATGTCAGTGAAAATGCAGTCACACGTACCGGAAGCAGCTCACTAAGGCATTCCAATATCTCTGCAGTGTGCCTCACAAGGAACGGATGCTCGTTTCAAAAAAGGGCTCTTGGCAGAAATTTAACCAAAAGCCGTTGCCATGTGAACCTTTTCAAAATGATGACCCAGAAAGACGAAGTGTCCTCATGTGTCTGATGCAAAAGAAGGATGAAGGCATGAGTCTTTCTGCTTTTTGAACAGCTGTGATAAGTTTTTTACTGGTACTGCTTGGTGCAGCTTCAGTCTCCTTCTTGACATTTTGTGAAATAATTATATATCTGCAAAAGATCTCACTAGCAAACATTTTGGCACTAATGGAGAAGCAAAAAGACCCATGTCCTAGGCCTTTTTTTGTGACACTAAAGGAAGGCTTGCCTTTTAGAGTCATTGATTACGAAGAGGTCCATGTGGCAACAAACTTTGAGAGAATTCCTTCAAGGGCTCTTTGTTCTCATGAGGTGCCCTGTAGATATATCACAACACCTCAGTGAGCGGTTACCAGCCCTGTGAGTTCACTGTCACTTGACATTAAGCGTATGTACTTTTCCTCGCCACATGCAGCAATGATGTATATGTCAAGAGAAAGCATAAAAGATTTCTAAGTGCAATTCCAGATTGCTTGCGGAGGAAAGCACAAGAGTGGCCATGCTCAGCTGTTACCTTTGCTTCTTGCTCGAGTTCTACAGTGAGTACTACGTAATGACAGGTGTCTGCATCAACTCATATTTAACACCCGTCCTGTGCGACCTCCATCTTGCACTACATGACAGGCAACTTTATAACACCCTTCATGCAAAGAGTGTCATCAGGGTCGGTGTGTTCTGTCACTTTCCTGGTCCTGTGGTTTGTGCTGTGTTTTCTACTCTTAAATTATTTACTGCCTTCATTCTCCACTCCATGAAGCCTGAATGTGCTACACTGGGCTGCTCCACGCGTTGTGGAGCAGCCCAGTGGCCATTTTTTTTTTCATACGTCGGAGGCACTCAGCTCGAAAGCCATGCTTACTATATTCAGAAGACAAGGGTACATGTGAGACACATCATTAATAAGTAATTCTCACAGTGGTATCTGGTGCAAGAATATCTAAATACTACTCAATTTTGCTTAAGTTTTCAGATACACTCTTAGATTAAAAACATAATTTGGCTACATTAGCAGAAGCACAGCACCAAGGTACTCACCAGTTACCTGAAGCACTGTACGCAAGTTCTCGTGCCATCATGAATACAGCACACTGTCCACGTCTTCATAATGCCATGTCACTCCAGCACTTCAGTAGCAAAATTTTCCTTTAAAAAAAGTAGTTTTGTTTATGTTAGACTGGTCATATTTAATTTTACTATATACTATGTACTTCTCATTGTACTGCCCCAGACTAAAAAATACCAATGATCACGCTTTGAATTATGTCATATGTGATCACCATTATGTGATCACCAATATGTTCTTAGAAATTCTGATTGAAATAAATCTGACAAAATATTATTTCAGAAAATGTGGCACAAGGAAGAAGGACGCTAGCTAGATAACCTGGACGAATGTTTTCAGTTGCATGCAGCCACCGGCACCATTGCACACAAAATGTACAATAAAGTGGGTTTTACCTTTCCGAATAGAATTTAATGCTGCAAACATTTAAGTAAAAAAATTTCAACCTTCCATTCCGCATAAAGGAAAGAAAATTCCTCTCGTTTTCTCACAAGCCTCTGCAAGTACACAATTCAGTGAATCTACTCTACAAGTACTTGAATCTATCAGCACGAGACAGGGACGAGAAAAGAAACAAAACAGGCACTGACTCGCAACTGAAGTTTATTGAAGTGAACAGAGAGTATACAGAAAAGCCACACGCCACAAACTACACAATTACACATAAGCTACATCACAACATAAGTAAAAGTTTGCCCTTAACATTCCTCTCATCTAGACAGTCCAACCCGCTGCATGTTAATGCTATGGGCAGCACACTCACACATTCGTCACCGAGTCATAAGATGTGTCTAGCCTCGATAATTTTCTGGTTAATCTGCTGTGAACGTAGTGCCAAAATGCGTGTTGCCGAAACGAATGGCTAGCAGCCTTCACATCCCTTCTAATATGCAGATAAGTTACAACCCCTACCAATATCCAAATACCTCTCATGCTCCTGTAGTCTTACATTGATACACATTCCAGTTTCACCAACATAAACCCAACCACATGATAATGGTATGCAATGCATGCAATGGTTGCAAGGCACATATATGTTGCCACGTTTCACTCGACACATGTGCTTTTCCCTAACGAAATTCACAAAGTTATTAACAATTTTACAGATTGTAGACAACTTATTAGGGGCCGTCATACCTTCTGGCCACAGTTTTCAAATTTTGCAACAATTTATGTATGTACAGTACACAGTCAGTCTTTTGGCATCTCACTGGCTGGCCCCAGCCTGATCATGCCAGTCCCTGCGAAGGGGTTTCAGCTTTTAACATGCTAAAGGGAAGAATGGCACAGCATCAAGTAACGAGGAAAGCAGGACAGCACACCCACGCACAAGTGCCAACCCTGGAGCAGATACAAAATCCAAGAGCGCGTGCTTGACATTCAGCGTTGACCGTCAAGGAAACGAGGAAACACGGATTTGAACGCTAAAGACTGAACGAGCCCGATCCTTGGCTGCCAACGCTGAATGTCAAGTACACGCTCTTAGATCCTGCATCCGCTCCAAAGATGACACTTGTGCGCGGGTGTGCTCTCCTGTTGTCCTCGTTACTTGATGCTGCGCCATTCTTATCTTTAGCATGTCAGACCAACTTGCCCAATCTTATATGCTCAGCTTTAACAATTTATCGCACTTTTCTGCAATAGCATGGCTGGGAGATCATGCTTTCATTAGCCTTAAAATCTTCTCTTGGAAACCAGTTGTCACGCTGTAAAAGCATGGCTTCACCAATACCGAGCCTAGACTTGACGACGCAATGCTATCTTTCACTAGCTTAGAATCGTTCGACCAACAGTCAAGTAGCTGCTTAACACTCCTGGGTGAATATCGCTAGCACACATGGCGTGTGCAGAACATCAAGGTAAGGTTCAGAAACCGCAGCTCTTTTTGTTGGGACATTTTCTCCAAGGTAAACTTAAGACAAAGGCCTTGCTCCTTAAACAAGTTCACAATATGTACAGGTCCCACACTATCACAACCTTTGTAAAAGACCAGAAAATCATAGACGTAGCGAAAGATTTCCCCCAGCCCATGCAATTTCTTGGCAATCATTCCTTCCACCCTGCTTAAGAGAATATTGCTTAGCACAGGGGCAACCTTCGAATCGATACATTTAGCAGACTTTTGAACATATGCCGCACTGCCATACTCCACAAACATGCTCTTCACTTCAAATAAAAGGAGGCAAGTGCCAAAAAAGACTTATGTTACACACCCGTTCCTAAATACGAGCTCATCGTTGTGCTCCGATATACACATTCATAAGCTTTTCACAAGATTTTCATACGGGATAGAATAAAATAGTTCTACATCGACACTAATCACAAGACAATCCGCTGGATTGTCATTCTTAAGATACTCAACCACACTGCGAATTGAGTACAAGAAATGGATCTTCAAGATGCAAAGTAGACGGATGCTTTTGCAAATAACCAGAGATAATTTTGCATGAATCCTTTTCTGAAATTTATCTGAAGAGCATGTTATTGAATAGCATTTATTTGAAGAGCATGTTTGTAGAGTAGCGCAGTGCGGTATGTGTTCTAAAGTCTCGAATATGTAGTGGCTCAAAGGTTGGCCTTGTGCTAAGCAATATTTTCTTGAGTAGGGTGGATAGAATTGTCCAGAATGTGCATGGGCTGGGGGAAAAATCTTTTGCTATGTGACATTCCTTGTGTGTGCTACGAGGTACATTCCTTGTGTGTGCTACGAGGTACATTCCTTGTGTGTGCTACGAGGTACATTCCTTGTGTGTGCTACGAGGTTCCGCGTTCGACGGCGCGGCGTAGACGGAGACCCAGATGACAGCGGCATCATCAATTACCCAGCCATGCTCTTTGAGTGACGACCAGAACGAAGGGACCCGCCGCCGTCGCCGCGGGGAAACGGGCTTATCCTCCCCAATTGGCGTGGCGGTTCCAGGGGCGGCTTTCCCGAGCACATTCCAGGACAAGGGAACTGTCAGCGGGCCAGAGTGCGCCTTACCTTGAGGAGCGAGTGTCAGTTGATGGATGGAGAATGGAGGCCGGTGACCCGCGGGAACTGTCAGCGGGCCAGAGCGCGCCTTACCACAGCCGACGCTATGCGCTACCTCGAAGACAACCTTCTTTCCCTCGGACTCAACACGTGAGGGGGGCGAGACAATAAGTGCGGTGGTATGTTTGTGCGCCCAAGTGAAAGCCCTAGCCCCCCCTCCTTCCCCTCCGGCGTGGGCGTCCTCACCCTAGGGAGTGTGGAGAAGAGGATATAAAAATCGAGAAGCAGTACGGAAGAAGGACGCTCAGGACGACATCGTTCGCCAAGAGGGCCTTCAGCGCCGAAACCCGACGGCGTGCAGCTACCACCAGCAACCGCTCGAGCCCAACTCCGGAGCCACTCCATCGCCCCCATGAAGTCGTCGGCACGTAAGCTCGGACGCCCCAGCCTCTGAATCTTAATCATGTATAATTATTGAATATATCTGTTTGTTTAAACTGAGCCATACGGTGTCTCTTTGCCTCTCCGTCCCGTGTGGACCTGCGCATTATGGGGGTCATCACACTGGTGTCAGAAGTGGGGTCTCAAAAGCAAATGTCCTCTGAATGCTGCGACATTCATGACTTCAAAATTGTAATCAAAAGGGAATCACGGGACTGATTGTGGGACTTTTACCCCCATTTGAGAGGCTTGAGGCACCGGAGGGCTTGAAAAAAAAATGTCTTTATCTGAGGGAGCTCCCACTCCACAGCCGTCGCTCGGAGCAAGCATGCTGGCATTAGGAAGCGTCATTCCGACGTTTACGGGAGATAAGACAGGGGTTCCAATCTGCGATTTCTTTTCCATGCTAGAAGAGATTGGGAAAATGGGGGGATGGTCCGATGCTCAAATGCTGGGAATGGCGAGGTGTAAGATGGCAGGAGCTGCTCATGATTTTGCATGGCGAGACGAAAAAGTAAAATCCACAAAATCATTTGCGGAATTTAAGAAGCTCGCGTTTGAGCATTTTGACACTGAACCACGTCACGTGCGAGTACAGAGGTTCCGTGACGCCGGACAGATGGTAGGGGAGGACGTGCGAACGTTTGCGTCGCGGCTTCAGCGCTTAGCGCGCGATACGTTAAGCAGGGAGGAGGAAGGAGACCAGCTTAAGAAGAAATACGCGGAGGATATACTTAAAGAGGAAATGACCGCTTTGTTCGTGGCTGGTCTGCAAGACCCCGTGCGCCGGTTCGTGCTCTCGCGCAAGCCGAGCAATTTCGACCAAGCCGTGGAGGCCGCATTGGATGAGGAACAAAATGAGGCGTTAACGACAGCCGCAGCGAGAGTACGCGTCATAGAGAGAGCGGTGCTCAACCCTGAGGTTGCTCTCTTGACAGAGCGGTTAGATCGCTTAGAACAGCTGCTATCTCAGCAGGTAGAACGCCAGGTTGAAGCGCGCGCTCAACAGCGCCCATTCGCTGGAAACCGGAGACCGCCACAAAGCTACAGGCGCGGTATGCGAGATTTTGAAGAAATCGTATGCTTCGCTTGCCAGGGTCGCGGACACATCGCCAGGTTCTGCCAAAACGTGCGCCGTGGGGAGCCACAAAGAGAAGCAGGCGAGACACGCCCTAAGCAAGCCTACAGCGGGGCTCCAGATACCGAGACAAAAAACTAGATAGTCCTCCCCAGCCTGAGGAGCGTGGGGAGGGAGCAGTGGATGATGAGGTGGTGGTAGTTTGTGTGGCCGACGAGGCATGCCCTGTTGTGCGTTGCAAGTTAAATGGTTGTTGCATGGAATTGTTGATAGATACGGGGTCAAAGGTGACATTGCTTAAGGAGAGCAGTTTTAACACGCTTCGAAGGAAGGGGGACCGCGAGGTGTTGGAAGCGTCTGGTGGTATGGCAACCAAATTTGTAGGCATAACGGGGGATCCTCTTGGCATAAGTGGACTCTACCGGTTACACTTCTCTCTCGGCGGAATTGCATTGGAGCACCCCTGCTACGTATGCCCGGACACGGTGTCTCTGCCAAACGGAGTGTCAGGTATATTAGGGCAGGATTTTTTGAGAAAAGGGAAGGTAGTAGTCTCATTCTCTGAGGAAGAGGTTAATGCGGGCGGATCAAAAGTTCCGTTTTTGAACAGGAGAGGGGCTGAGATTCGCATTACCGATATTGACACCCGTCAAACAGTGGGATCATTGGAGAAGGTATATTCGCGGGTTGCCGTCAGGCTGGTCGATGAGGCGGTCGTCCTTCCTTGGTCGGAGCACATTTTGTACGCGTTTGTGCCTTCAGATGTAGAGAGCGGCGCCGTGGGAGTGCTTGAGCCGGTCGACTCTCTCAGCAATGGCCTGAAGGCAGCCGCGTGCCTCGTGACAGTTAATGACGCCCACAGAGTGCCCCTACGGGTGGTTAACTGTAGCCAGCAGCCACTGAGCCTTCCCAAGAACAAAACATTGGCTTTCTTCACCTCTGCGATAGAGAAACGTGAGCCCACCGATACGGTACTCGCAACTGTAGAGCATGCTAGTCCTTCGGCTGCTCCAAAGGTGTCGTTCGATCTTTCTCACGTAAAATCCAGGGAGAGGGAGGCTCTGGCTGGTTTGCTGAACGACTACTCGGAAGTATTCGCCGCGTCCAACCTGGATTTGGGCTGCTGTGGCGTTATAAAGCACAGGATAGAAACCGGCACTTCATCGCCCGTTTACCAGCGTGCGTACAGGATTCCTTACTCCCAACGTGAGGAGATGGAGCGGCAGGTGCAGGACCTGATTGATCGCGGCATTGTCGAACACTCAAAGTCACCCTGGGGAGCACCAGCACTATTGGTGGAAAAGCCAGATGGCTCGTATCGATTGGTAGTGGACTACCGCAAACTAAATGCCGTAACTCGCATCGATCCATACCCCATCCCCAATATACAGGAGACGCTTTCTCAGCTGGGCTCTGCCAGGTACTTCACGGTAGTGGACATGGCGGCGGGATTCTGGCAGATAGCAATGGATCCGGCAGATGCCGAGAAAACGGCATTCAACACGCCCTCAGGGCACTATGAATGGAAAAGAATGCCGATGGGTCTGGCCAACAGCCCTGCTGTCTGGCAGAGAACCGCTGATGTTATCCTGGCAGGTCTTCTGGGGAGGCTGTGCTTCGTGTATATGGATGACATTATCATATACAGTGACAGTTTTGAGAACCATTTGCGCGATATTGAGCAGGTTTTGGTGCGACTAAGAGCAGCGGGTCTCAAGCTGAAGCCCTCTAAGTGCCAATTCCTCAAAAACGAGGTGAAATACCTCGGGCACGTTGTTTCAGCTGACGGCGTGCGACCGGACCCTGAGAAACTAAGGTGTGTCTCGGATTTTCCATCCCCGACTAGCGTCCGCCAGGTCCGGCATTTTCTCGGCCTGATCGGTTACTACCGAAGGCACATAGAGGAGTTCGCCAAGCTCGCTAAGCCGCTCACCGCCTTAACAGCCAAAAATGTCGCCTTTCGCTGGGACGAAAACGCGGAGAATGCTTTTGGGGCCCTGAAAAGGAAGCTAATGAGTGCACCGCTGTTGCGCCACCCGGATTTTAATTTGCCCTTCGTTATGGCCACAGATGCGTCAAAGTTCGCAGTTGGTGCCGTGCTATCTCAGGTTATCGAGGGCAAAGAACATCCCGTTGCTTTTGCTAGCCGACAGCTGAGCCCCACAGAGCAAAAGTACGGAGCTACGGAAAGGGAGTGCCTCGCCGTTGTCTGGGCAGTAAAGCACTTCAGATGCTACCTTTACGGCCGCAAATTCAAGCTAGTCACAGACTGCCATCCTCTGAAATGGGTGATGAGTGTCAGGGACCCTAGCTCGCGACTCGCTAGATGGAATCTACACCTGCAGGAATACTGCTTTGAAGTTGAGCACAAGTCAGGAAAGACACATCTGAATGCTGATGCACTCAGCCGCACAGCTGCCGTGGCAGCTATAGATGAGTTTGTCCCCGTAGTCGACCCCGCCGAATTACGCACAGAGCAGTGCAAAGATCCTGACCTGAAGCGAATAATCGAAAGCTTAGAGGGCGCATCGTCTCACCCCGAACAGCTAGGTTATTTCATTGGCAAAGACGGCACCCTGTGTCGGCGCACGAGGCCAACCAGGAAAGGGAGACCAGAGAAAACCGCTTGGGAGAGAGTCGTCATACCTCGGTCGTGGACAGAAAGGGTTCTTCGCGCGTTTCACGATGCGCCATGCGCCGGTCATTTTGGCGTAGCGAAGACACGCAGGCGTGTGGAGCGTTTGTACTTTTGGAGTGGCATGCGACAGGATGTTAGAGACTACTGTGCGAAGTGTCATTCCTGTCTCGAAAGAAAAACACCCAAGGGACGAAGACCAGCTCCAATTCAGCCGTTCCCTGAAGTTTCGGCTCCCTTCGAGCGGACAGGTATGGACATAATGGGCCCATTGCCCACGACCACTTCCGGAAACAAGTACATTTTAGTATTTGTCGACCACCTTTCAAAATACGCGGAAGCGGTAGCACTCCCAGATCAGAAGGCAGACACGGTTGCAAGAGCATTTGTCGAACAGATCGTGCTCCGACATGGACCCCCGAGGCAACTCTTGACAGATCGGGGAACGAACTTCGTGTCGCAGCTAATGAGGAGAGTTTGCGAGCTGCTTAAGATCGCTAAGAAGCAGACAACACCGTACCATCCGGCTTGCAACGGCGCGGTGGAGCGACTGAACCAAACCGTGGCCGGGTTCCTGTCGCATTTTGTTTCGCGCGACCAGCGGGACTGGGACTTGTGGCTCCCGTATGCAATGTTTGCCTACAATTCCGCAGCACACGAGAGCACGGGCGAATCGCCATTCTTTCTTCTCTACGGCCGAGACCCGGACCAGCCTAGTGAAGTGCCAGAGGGCCCCCGTCGTGTCCCATACGCTTCACTGGACGACTATAAGGTTGAGCTAGAATCGCGCTTGCAAGTGGCGAGGGACATCGCAAAGGAGGCCTTAAAGAAAGCGGCGAAGCGCAGGAAGGAGGTGCACGATCGCAGTGCTAGAGACGCGCCGTTTGATGTGGGGGACAGCGTGTACATTGAAAACTGCCAAAGGCAGATTGGGCTAGCTCGTAAGTTCCAGACGAAGTGGAGAGGACCGTGCGAGGTTGTCGAGAAGCTTTCTCCGGTAAACTTCAGAGTCCGAGACGTAAACCGGCGCTTGATAAGGATACACGCAAATCGCCTCAAGTCGGCACCGGTTCAGTATTCACGAAATGAGGAAAGGGAAAGCGCGGATTTTGATGGGGACAGAAGTGAAGCGGAGCGCGCAGATAGTTCGCAAGAAACGCCCTCTCCTGCATTTGTTCGGCAGGCGCCAGAGGTGACGGCCGGAATGCCACCGGATTTACTTCATGCATTGCTAGAAGAAGAAGCGCGCGAGGTTGCCGCGCAGATAACGCCAGGAGAGGCTCCTGCCACGAGCCCTCGCGAGTCCCAAAGCAGACAAAGGGTCACAGACTTAGTATGACTCATGAAGGCCGATATCCGCTGCGAAATCGGAAAGCTAAGTCGGACTAATGGCGTAAACAGAGCGGAGTTTTGAACTGGTTAGAATTGTGTAATGCCACAGCTCATAACATTGCTATGTGCTTATGTGTTAAGTTATCGGAGTTGGTAGTTAAACCTTTCTGTCATTAAGTAACACCTTCACAGGAGAGCATGCGGAGCGCATGCAGAACCTGCCCTACTTCCTTTCGTTATCTATATTTTTGTCTGTGCCGTTATCGTGCTAGAAGTGGGAGCTCCTTTGTAACTGTGGTAAATTTATTTCGTCCAGTTTGGACTAGAAAGGAGAGGCTTGGGTGCTGAGTTTCATGTTTATCTGTAAAAGAAGATCAGTGCTGCCCCTGGAGACGCCAGTTATGACAGCGGACGCATATGGTGATGTGCAGTGGTGTTGAGTGCAGCGAAAAGTGTTTTGTCGGACGCACTGTGCGAGGCGATTCAGAAAGACAAGGGGAGCTGCGTGGACTCAAATGTTCGGAGAACATTCTTCTGTAGGGTGAGCGAGTGTGACATTCCTTGTGTGTGCTACGAGGTACATTCCTTGTGTGTGCTACGAGGTACATTCCTTGTGTGTGCTACGAGGTACATTCCTTGTGTGTGCTACGAGGTTCCGCGTTCGACGGCGCGGCGTAGACGGAGACCCAGATGACAGCGGCATCATCAATTACCCAGCCATGCTCTTTGAGTGACGACCAGAACGAAGGGACCCGCCGCCGTCGCCGCGGGGAAACGGGCTTATCCTCCCCAATTGGCGTGGCGGTTCCAGGGGCGGCTTTCCCGAGCACATTCCAGGACAAGGGAACTGTCAGCGGGCCAGAGCGCGCCTTACCTTGAGGAGCGAGTGTCAGTTGATGGATGGAGAATGGAGGCCGGTGACCCGCGGGAACTGTCAGCGGGCCAGAGCGCGCCTTACCACAGCCGACGCTATGCGCTACCTCGAAGACAACCTTCTTTCCCTCGGACTCAACACGTGAGGGGGGCGAGACAATAAGTGCGGTGGTATGTTTGTGCGCCCAAGTGAAAGCCCTAGCCCCCCCTCCTTCCCCTCCGGCGTGGGCGTCCTCACCCTAGGGAGTGTGGAGAAGAGGATATAAAAATCGAGAAGCAGTACGGAAGAAGGACGCTCAGGACGACATCGTTCGCCAAGAGGGCCTTCAGCGCCGAAACCCGACGGCGTGCAGCTACCACCAGCAACCGCTCGAGCCCAACTCCGGAGCCACTCCATCGCCCCCATGAAGTCGTCGGCACGTAAGCTCGGACGCCCCAGCCTCTGAATCTTAATCATGTATAATTATTGAATATATCTGTTTGTTTAAACTGAGCCATACGGTGTCTCTTTGCCTCTCCGTCCCGTGTGGACCTGCGCATTATGGGGGTCATCACAGCTATGTCGATGATTTTCTGGTCTTTTATAAAGGTTGTGATAGTTCGGGACCTGTACATCTTCTCAAGTTGTTTAAGGAGCAAGGCCTTTATCCCAGGTTTACCTTGGAGCAAATGCCCCAAGAAAAAGAGCTGTGGTTTCTGGACCTTACCTTGATGTTCAGCACACTTCATGTGTGCTGGCGAGTGTTAAGCTGGTACCTGGCTAAATGTCGACCATTCCAAGCCAGTGAAAGATAGCATTGCACTTTCTAGCGCGGGCTCAGAATTGATGAAATTATGCTTTCACAGCATGACGACTAGTTTCCAAGAGCAGATTTTAAGGTTAACGAATGCAGGATTTCCAAACCTTGTTACTGCAAGAGCATATGATAAATTGTTAAAGAAGCTGAGACAGTTTTGCGGTGACCGGCACAATCAGGCTGGGGCCAGCCAGCGAGATGCCAAAAGACCAGTTGTGTTACCGTATGTACATAATTTGTCGCACAATTTGAAAAAATGTGGCCAGAAGGTATGAAGTAAAAGTGGCTTTCTCGGCCCCTAATACGTTGTCTAAAGCATGTAAAATTTTAAGAATAATTCTGTGAATGTGGCTCGAGAAAAGTACACGTGTAGAGTGAAATGTATATGTACCTTGTAAAATGAATGTGGTATCAAATATTATC
>JARKHS020029359.1:0-10225 GCA_030143305.2 Amblyomma americanum
GACCACTTTGAGGCGAGCATCGCATAAATTAAAAAAAATGCGCTCCGTTCAACAATGAGCAAAACTATAGGTCGAAGAATTCCGCTAAACCATACCCGACGGGAGTGAAAAAAAAGGACATACCAACTGATTGTCTCTCGATCACATCGGTTACCCGATGATTAGTAAAAGTTCGGCTAGCATTCGATAGCTCGGCTCTCAGTCACGTACTGCGCACATTTTTCCAACAAGTTATTGCACGAACGTTAATGCTCGGGGTCATTCTTATTGACATCGAGAAAGATCTTTTTGAGCAAAAATATAACTTAGGCATTAGAACAAATAATCATAATGCACTCCTTTCGGGCCGTATCGCAGTAGATATCAGTGATCATTTGCCCGTTTTCTTGCGTCTAGAAAAACGACTCCATACGAAGGCAAATGCACAAGCTTGGCGGCAACTTATTTCTCAAGAAAGGCTTGAGCAATTTAGGAGCCGCATTGCTTTAGTGTACTGGAATCACGTATACAAAGAAAACACAGCTGAGGGCGCTGATCACAAATTCCATGAAATTTTTCTTATATTGTGCAATGACTGCTTGCCTGTGATTGACATAACGCCTTGCAAGAATACTCGTAAACCCTGGATGAACCGTCGCCTTACACGACTTGTGAAAAAGAAACACAAGATGTTTGAACAATTCATTAAAACTAGGGACGTGGACGTACTAGTCAAGGATAAATCATTGCGCAATCATTTAAATAAAGAAATTACGATGGCTAAGACCGCTTACTATAACAACTTATTTGATCACCAGCCTCCTAGCAACCCCAAAGGAAAATGGAGGCGCTTAAACTTATTCTTAAATAAAATCACACACGGCAGGAAGATAACAAGTTTAATCGATGGCAAAGAAACCTCTGCTCCACACCTCGCAAACACATTTAATAAATTCTTCTCCGAAGTAGGTTCTAGCCAGTATAATGCTGGCATCTCCAAATTTTTATGCGGCCAGTTAAAAGCATCGCTCTTCCTTTGACCAACGGACGAAGCTGAAGTTTTTTCAATAGGCAGAAAATAAAGATACCTGTAGTCTTCATGAACCCAATATACAGAGCCCACCAGTTATATATGTTCTTGACATAATTACGCCATGCCTAACCTATATATACATATATATATATATATATATATATATATATATATATATATATATATATATATATATATATATATATAGAACAGTAGTGGCCCTGGGGGACGCCATTCGAAATTGTTAAAATCCGTGAAAAGAAATGATTAATCACCACATAATGATACCGTGAACTCAGATAAGATTTAATTAGGCTGAGAGCATGCCCGCGTATGCCGTAGTGCTCCAGTTTTGCATAAAGAACACCGTGATTTAAGCAATCGAAGGCTTTGCTGAAGTCAACAAAAACACCCAGAGCTAAAAGCTGTGACTCAAAATGTTTCAATATGTATTCTTTCTGAACCAGTAGTGCATGCTCCGTAGACCTATTGTCTGTAAAACCATATTGACAGTCAGTTATTACGGAGTGTTTATACAGAAAATGTTGAAGACGGATGCGAATTAGCTGTTCTAAACCCTTAGAAAAATACGGAAGTATAGAAACTGGTATATATATATATATATATATATATATATATATATATATATATATATATATATATATATATATATATATGGGCATGTTCAGATAAGAACGGTAATCGAGGTCCCATGACCATTTTTTGTTTTCAATTAAATTTTTATATGTGATGGGTAAATGTGTCCACACAAAGGAATGAACCTTAGTTTTGCAAGGAACTTCATGGTTTTCTCGGAAAAAAATTGTATGTCACAAGAGGTGGAGTATGTCGTTTTTGCCACTTCGCAAAGTTGCAAGTTTGGAGCATCACTGCATGCACAATAAGTTGTGTTCGCGCATAAGTATTTTTTCAGCACTTTATTACAACTTGCACTATACGATTAATATAAAAAACGTTTTCTTGCTGTGTCAGTCTTCTGAGTAAAAAATCGCAAACTTCGCTTCCGGAGCTGTGCGGTGCCAAAAAGGCACTTTTCAGGGCAGCCTTAGGGCAAGATGCGTAAAGATCTCCCGGCTGAATCTTTTTCTCTGTATTTTTCAGCTACTTTTAATCACTTCAGGCAAGTTTTGTAGCTGTACACTTGACCTATGTTTTTCAATATGGCCTCAAAATTGGAAGAAGTTCCAAAACGTCAAAAAAGTGAAAACTTTGACTTGAATTTAAAAAAAAACCTCATCATCGAATTTTATTAAATATTGCCCTAATAATACTCAACATTTCATAATTCTAAGGGTTTAAAAAAGTATTGCATTATATTGTTTTAAAGTAAGGAAATAAATACAAAACGGACTTTATGATTTCAATCCCTACGACTGCTCAGTATTCCCTCTTAGAATGCGCAATCGTCAGAAGCTGGTTTTAGTATTGGTATTTTGTAAGTAAATTTTAAACGCTACAGTTGCTGAGTTCATAAGTGTAATTTGTAAGCATTTTTTTCTATTACAATCAAAGGTCTAAAGCTCCTATTCGCTTTCGCACTGTTCTAACGGTGGGACCTAAATTACTGTAAGCATATTCCAACACGTTATTTTGGAGTGACGTGTGTGTAGGAGTAGTTTATGCAAACAATTAATGCACCCGTCGCACTTTCAAGGTGACTTTAACTGCTACCGCCGCTCCAGGGATGAACCGCGCTTTGCAGCCGCTCCTATAGCTATATAACGCCCGGCGCGACCCTGAAATTCAAAGCATCATGTGTGCCGCCGCCGCACCGAGGCTTTAGCCGCCGCTATCATCTTTTCATCGCAACGCACCGAACGCCTGCAGTTATGCCTCAGCCTTCGACCTTCGACCGAGATAACCCTTGTGAGCGGATGTTGTTCGGATCTCGAATTTTGTGTGTCGTTTTCCAGGCCTGGTAGACCCGGTGGGGTCGTTTTCTGTACTCACGTGTTTTCTCTGCGCTGGAGCGCTCCCTCGACAAGCATACTTGGTATATCAGTCTCAGCTCGTACGCCAGACCGAAAGAACATCAGTGTCGACGGTGGGCAGCCTGTGTTAAAAATCCATTCATCTGTCCATCTCCTCTTTTTGGAAAAGCAGCTCTGGGCCCTGCATCCGTCACCTGCTCTTCTGTCTCGCGATAATCTCCGAAAGCGGTGAGCTTTTGCATTCATGAAGAGATTTCCGCGGCGAACGTTTTGTGCCGACTACTCAAAAAGGCACAAACAGAGAATTGAAAAAGGGCGTAATTTTCGCAGTGTAAAGACACTCAATGTCGCTGCTCTCAAAAAAGTCCTACTTCCCGAAGAAGCTCTCCGAGTACGAGAAAGTGACTTCATCTGTCAGAATTGTTACCGTCGGTTCAAGGAAGACATAGATAATATGCAGGCAGAGTCAACCGAAACATTAGAAGAATTCCGCCCTGGGGAAGAAATCGTAGAAAATTTAAATTCAAGTGTCAGCCTTACCTCCGAAATCTCGCCCCTAAAGCCACCGAGCGCTCTAAAAAAACGCCTCAGACATTCCTATGCAAAGCGAAAGCAGGAAGAGGTGGCAAGAGCTATGGTGACGAAAATACGATCGGGGATACAGGCAGCATATAATGTCCCAGAGACTTCGCGTGCGTCAGAAGAAAAGTGTGCGCAATGCAGCAGTTGGGAGGACAACCTACATGCTGCCTACAATAGGTGCACGTCCTTTCAAGAGCGTTGCCAGCTGCTGACACTGCTACCACGCAACCTAACCGTGAAATATGTGCAGGAAGTTATTCCAGAGGCAACGAGGTACGTTATCCAAAAATCGAAGAAGATGGTGGATGAGGAAGGCGTATGGTCAACACAGGAGAGATATACAAGATGTAAACTACAACAGGAAGACATTACCACCGTTTTAGAATATTACACCATGGATGAACTCGATTGCTCTAGACAGACTCCGAACAAAAAGGATGTTGTGAGAATCGAGAAGGAAGGAGAGAAAGAATGGATACCTAAACGCTTCATGACGCGGTCCTTGCGAGAAGCATTCCGCCTCTACAAGCAAGCTCACCCTGCCTCCCAGGTTGGCCTCACAAAATTCATATCCTTGCGTCATAAGTGGGTGAAATGCTCGCCACAGTGGCAAGTGTGTGTTTGTGTGTGCTGTGCAAACTTTCAGTTGTGCCTCGTGGGACTGCAGAACGCGTCCGGAAGGTCGCTTTCTCCCGAAGATATGCAGAGCCTCTGCGTATGCCAGGAACCTACTGCGTCGTGTTTCCTTAAGAATTGTGAGCACTGTCCACAAGATGGCATTTTCACTTCGGAAAATTTTGAAATGAGCAGCGAGGACGAGGTGTTGATTGCTTCATGGGAATACGGTGAGCTCGTTAAAAAGACTCTGACCGCTTCATCATTTATGAGAGAATGTCTAAGAATGACCATGAAATGGATTCCCCACAACTATATTAGATCTGTGCAAGCAAGAGCAATACATGAAGAAAAACACAGCTGCAAGAGAGGTGCAATTGTTTTGCATTTTGATTTCGCCGAAAACTGGACAGTTGTGCTTCCAGACGCAGTACAAGCTTACCATTGGCAGAAAAAGCAGGTGACCGTATTTACCTGCGTTGTCACGTCAAGAAAATCGACTCGGAACTACGCCGTAATTTCCGACGATATGTCTCATGATTCAGCTCATGCATGCTTGGCTCTGTCAAAAATCAAAGCACACCTCGAAGACAACGCGCCAATCTACACCAAGATAACATATGTGAGCGACGGGGCTCCCGCTCACTTCAAGAATAAATATCAGTTTCATGAGCTACAACGCAGTGAATGTCGAGAGACGAAATGGATGTTTTCGGCCACTGGACACGGCAAAAATGCTTGCGACGGCGTTGGTGGGCTTGTCAAACATCGAGCATCACACCACAACTTGCGGAAGCCTGCAAGTGAGTCCATACAAACAGCCAGCGGCTTCGTAGACGCAATTAAAGGAACGCTAAAGAACATCACCATTCTGGAGCTCCCACAGAGGGAGCTTGCAGACTTTCGCGAAACGAAGAAGGAAGAATGGAAAATGGCAAAGAAAGTGCCTGGAGTTCAGACGCTCCATATGTGGAAGTACGTTCAAACAAATGAAGGCAGTGCATCCTACGTGGCCTCCACCGCTGCTTCGGAATGGAAGAGACTGTGATCTGGTTTGTGCTTCGTGCTGGACAATATACTGTGCGCATACCGACTTCAACTGCTGCCGTTAATTTCTTGTTACGATTTTCTGAATTGCAATGAGCATATAAAGCGGCATCCCATTTGTAAATTGCGTTCCTATTAAAACTCCTCCTGATTAAAAATCTCGCAGATAAATTGTTCCTCTCAGAAGACGACGTTCTGTCTCCTGACATTGCCCTGTAGAACCTTTGAACACAGAGGTAAACAGATGCAGGTACGGAAACGTCGGCTTCAGAAATACATTAATATAAATTTTTATATATAAAACTTTTTCTAGGAACCCACAAATTATCTAATATTTTTAAAAAATCGATTATATACCAATGTACCTTACGATGATAAATTAGAGAATACAAAAAAAAAACGTTTGACCGCCAGCAGTCAGTTCATCAGGTGAAATAACGAATTTATTCCCATTTTGACGCATTAAGAACGCCGCTAACAAGCGAGTAGAAGCTGTACAAACATTCAGGATGGTTCGCATATTGTGGTAATTGAAGTGTAACCACGTTCAGTGAGTGCTAAATCAAATTTCTGACAGTTACTATTTCTAAGAGGCAGTAATAAGCAATTCTAGGTAACAAAAACTTGAACTCAGTTTTGCATTTATTTTTATACTTTAAAACAAAATAATGCAACACTTTTTTGGTGTTTTAAAATTATCGAGTATTGAGTATTATTAGGGCATTTTTTAATAAAATTCGATGATGATGTTTTTTTTTAAATTCAAGTCAAAGTTGTCACTTTTTTGAAGTTTTTGAACTTCTGCCAATTTTGAGGCCATATTGAAAAATATAGGTCAAGTGTACAGCTACAAAACTTGCGTGAAGTGATTAAAAGTAGCTGAAAAATACAGAGAAAAAGATTCAGCTGGGAGATCTTTACGCATCTTGCCCTAAGGCTGCCCTGAAAAGTGCCTTTTTGGCACCGCACAGCTCCGGAAGCGAAGTTTGCGATTTTTTACTCAGAAGACTGACACAGCAAGAAAACGTTTTTTTATATTAATCGTATAGTGCAAGTTGTAATAAAGTGCTGAAAAAATACTTATGCGCGAAAACAACTTATTGTGCATGCAGTGATGCTCCAAACTTGCAACTTTGCGAAGTGGCAAAAACGACATACTCCACCTCTTGTGACATACAATTTTTTTCCGAGAAAACCATGAAGTTCCTTGCAAAACTAAGGTTCATTCCTTTGTGTGGACACATTTACCCATCACATATAAAAATTTAATTAAAAACAAAAAATGGTCATGGGACCTCGATTACCGTTCTTATCTGAACATGCCATATATATATCTATATATATATATATATATATATATATAATATATATATATATATATATATATATATATATATATATATATATATATGATATCCGTAACATCAGTAACCATGCAAAATATATTATATATGCAGACGACACCAGTCTATTCTTCTCTTCCAATGATGTACACCGTTTAGTAGATACCGCAAACCGTACGCTCTTATCACTTGCCACATGGTCATCAGTTAACTCACAAAAAATAAACAAAGAGAGAACTAAAGTAGTACTCTTCCTTCTTAAAGGAAAACAAGTATTTCACCGCCCCTCGCTATACCTCAGTGACAGTGTAATCGAGTACGTGGACACCATTAAATCATTGTGCGTGACGTTCGGCAGTAGGATGACATGGGATGCACATGTTAATAACCTTGCATCAACACTTTCTAGGATCGTCGGAATTGCGTTGCGTAACAGGCATACTTTACCCATCAAAACTAAGATTACTTTGCATTATGTATTTTTCTATTCCCACCTAAGCTATTGTTTTTTTGTCTGGGGCAACAAAACTGTACCTAACGTTCTAAAACTGCAAACATTGCAAAAGAAAATGATTCGTGCAATTGTCAACGGGTCGTATGATTCGGTTAATAGACACATTTACCTACATTATAATATTGTACCAGTCAACAAATTATTTGACGACAGATTTCTGTTTTTATAAAACAGCGATAAAAAGGGGATTTATTTATTTCTAAAAATGTACCAATTACGTGTCGCCACTCATCGTACGACATCAGATTGCAGTGTATGTTCGCATTACCAAAATGCAGAACTAATTGTGGACTTTGTATGTTAAGGTATATTGTGCCAAAGTTCCTCAATACCTCATTTAGTGACCAAGTGAATGTTATGTCTCTGTTTCCCATCCGTAAAAGCTTTATTCAGCAATATGTGCTACAGTGCTGTCAAGTGCCTGCGTGTACTGTGCCACTGTGTGTTATTATAGCTGAACTGTCTTTTGCAGACAATTATTGCTGCCAACTACAAGATGTCTACAAGATATGTCTTGTTCAAATTTGTACTTTATTTACGCACTTGTACTCATTTTTTAGCAGTGGTTCGTTTTTGCCTCATGCCAACTTCTGACTTGTAAGGGCGTTGAGGCCCGTCAAGCGCTGCATCATTCGCTGCTTTTTTCTCACGATCCCCAGTTTGTATGCACAAACTTAAATAAAAGACTAATTGATTGATAGAGCGTTTAAGAAAATTGTGTTTGCGCAGCAGTGCTCTATCATGGTTGACACTTTCTGAGAAATAAAAATGTTATTTAACGCAAGTCAAGGAATGACACTGAAGGATTTGTCTTAATTCGCTGTTTGCTCAAGTCCCGGCTCGGCAAAGGCAGGCATGATTACATATCTGCCATGGCGCTAATTTTTTTCCGAGGCATTCGCTCTCATCTATGTGTTGCTAGGCCACATGTAGTGGTAGACGTTAGCCTGAATCAACGCGGGTCAACATGCATTTACGCGGCGCGCTGTCTTTATCTTCTGTTTCCAAGGCACTTTCGGGAACACCGCAGTAGCCTGCTTTCCTATGGCCTGCAGCATCTTGTTCTTTGTGGCGCGCGTAGATCGGGCTTACGCCTTCATGCGTCAGGAAGACTGAAAACGGACTTGAGAGAAGACGCACAAGAAAAGAAAAAGTTACGGGACTCGTGAGCATTTTTTTTTTTGGAGAAGTACAGAGCGCTAAAGGTGTCAAGTGGGTGAGGAATACCAGCGAACACGCAGTACTGTGCGGAAACGTGATTTTTTTTTTACTGCCAGGCTTTCCACACAGGTTCGCAGATAGCATGCTGGAATATTACGGTTTTTCCAATACAGTTTTTACACTCATTCTTCTCGCGGACGTCTCCTACAAAAAAAAAATAGACATCTGAGGAGCGGAAAAAATGGTTTCGAATTTATTAGCAGATTGTTCAAGGGAGCGCAGACCCAAATTTTCAGACGCAAAATACTTTATTCGTTGTTTTATGAGCGTAACGAGATGCCTTCTAGCAAATTTCAGTCGCAGGCGTTGAGTGGAATGTTACTTGATATGAATGTTCGAGGAGCCGCTGGGCATTTTCACCCCGATTGGCTGACGTCGCGGTACACTTGCTCCAATTATAGTGATGTCACCGAACCCAGTCGTCGTTCACCGGAACAACCAATGCATCTTGGCTACGCCGACGTCATCCTAGGTCGGCCGGTTGACCATGACGTCCAGATGCACTTCAGCGCTGGCGCCGACCGATCGAGGGCGAAACTGGCGGTGACAAATCGTTTTTAATTAATCACGCTGCGAACTTGTCTTTGGAGCTAATTTTCATGATTGCTACGCCTACAGGCCCCTTTCAAGGCAAAAAAAATGGACACTCAAAAACTTTGCGCCTGTACCTCGTTAGGAAACAATAGTTATATCGGAGGCACTGTGGAGGCACTGCTTCCAACTCTTCATGGAAATTGTTGGTGGCCGTCAGACAAAGGTCAATTAGCCAGGCGGCCACGGCGGTTGCTCAGTGCTTATGGCGCTCGGCTGCTGATCCGAAAGACGCAGGTTAGATCCCGGCCTCGGCAGTCGAATTTCGATGCAGGCGAAATTTTAGAGGCCCGTGTACTGTGTGGTGTCAGAGCACGTTAACGAGCCCCTGGCGGTTGAAATTTGCGAAGCAACACTACAGCGTCCCTGAAAGCATGAGACGCTTTGGCAGGTTAAACCCCGATAAACCAAAACAATTAGCCAGCCATCTAATTTATCAGAGATATCTTCCTCTTTGCAGGTATTATAGACTTGTTGCAAGTGTTTCATGAACGAATACGTCGCAAAGCATCAATAGGCGAATACCAAGGTAGGCATGTAGGACGCCCATTAGTCCGTGCAGAAATCTTCACCGCGCAGAAATAAGAAACAGCAATTGTCTTTATATTCGGACACTCGGGGAAGCTAATTACAATGTAGCACGTCGTTCCTGACCGTTTGAGCGCCTTGAAGTGACAACGGGCTAGCCAGACGTCGGCTACCCAGACGGAAACACAGTAGTTTGCGCACTTTTATAACTTACTTCATTTCCTCTCCGGCTCCATAAGCCTGAGAGAACATAGAGCTGCCTTATGGTGGGCGTCCGAAGTGTTTTCGCGGTCTGCGCGGTTGCTATTCGACCGCAACTCCGGCGTTCGACTGTGGTACGCGAGTCCCGAGAGCCGATACCCCAGCAATTCTCGGTGCTGCTCCTTGATGGGGTACTATGTTACAGTCGTCTATTTCCGTTGCGTGTCTGTCCCATGAGTCATGGTACTATCCATGGCACCTGCTCGCAGGTTCTGCAGCTCCTGCCACAGACACCTCCTGTATCCGTAGCCACCCTGCCAGTGTGAACCCCCTTAGGGATGCCGCACTCTGCCACCACTGCTTTCGGGCTTACCATCTGCAGTATTACAGCAGGCTGAGGAGGCGGGTAAGCATTCAAGAGCACTTTTGCGCAGTTTCACCGCGAGCTGGCAAAACGAAGTGTACCGTCGATAATCGTTCAGGCAGGCGCCGTCGTCTGCCTGCAAGCTGAGCACTGGAGTCAGTCGCGCGTGCAAAACTGTTCGGTTTGCCTTCCTCCTCTGTCGCAAGGCAGCGCTGCGCGGCAGAGTATACCCGGGCGCTTGGGTTTCTGCACGCT